>SZWC01003707.1:145617-169402 GCA_023375785.1 Penium margaritaceum | reverse complement strand
TATAAGGCCTGTCATTTGCATGTGATTATATATCATCTCTTACTCTTGAGACTTGGGAGAAAACTAATCCCTTGTTGGCCACCAAGAAAGAGGGTAAAGAACAAGTGCAAGTGCACACTTTGGTGTGTAGCGTTGCCAGTTGGGTGAGAGTTTGGAACACTCTCCGGCCACGGTTGGGACAAGCGAAGTGAGCCTTTCAGTGTGGAAACACCACTCCGTGGGTGATCTCTACCTTGGTTGAAATACCAAGGGCGGTCGGCGGTTTGCCTGTCGGCGCCGTTTACTCTAGACCGTGGCCAAGTGCGAAGTGACAGTTCCAACGTGGCCAAACGGGTCTATTGTGTGTTCACGGCTGTGTTTTGTGCGGGTGGTTCTGAGTCCAAGCGTGAGCTTTCTGGTCGCCTCACGCTATGTTTCTGGGAGTTGAAGGCATTTGTGAGACAGTCACTTTTGTGAAGGGGATAACGTGATTTTGTTTTCTTTTTTGAATATGGACATAATCTAATAATTTGTAGGGCTAGTCATGAGCTCTCCAACGCACCAAACCATGCGCGATTCGGATAACCGTAGCTCCCGCTACGTCAGTCGAAGCGCAGCACCCCAAACCAGCCGCTCACTCGGCGGCGCGCACCACGTCGTCCGCCGAGGCGCCCTCACACATCAAGGACCCATCAAAACGCCATTCCGGAGGCGCAGATGTCCCTACGCGTAGTGGCGGCACCCCTTGCGCCTTTGGGGTCTGTTTCGATAAGTTATTTATCGAGTTTGGTGATGGGGATGGATGTGGGTCGACACCTGTTCGCGGACCTGCAGTCGGATAAGTCCCTCTATAACAAACTGCACTCCTGAAATCCGGCAGATCATCAACCGGACGCCTCGGCAGATCTTCCGGAGCAAAATCCCCAGATGGCATTTTGTTACTCGTTCCGGTCAATAATTCACTGGAAGTCAAACCGCGGGCAGCTCCCAGAACCGCCGCGCACACCCCAACTTTGGAAGCCCATATCTCCCTCGTTACTAGTCCGATTCCAGTGAAACAACTTCCACCGGATTCAGCGACTCAACAACTTTCAGGGGTTATCCTCTATTTGAGGATCCGAGCAATCCTTGAGTCGCCAGATTTGTTGACGAGGATTTTCCTCTCTGTGGCGGCTCGTCGGTGCCTCCCGGCGCCGCACTTGGGCATACAGAGGGGCAAATATTCAACAGATAGTTCTAAAGATTGTGGACTACCTGCTGGGTGGTAATGGGGATCCCGGCATCCTCAAGGAAGGATGGAATAGGCTATACTGTCCTATACCTCACGGAGGGTACACAGTAAGGCCATAGAGTCCGTCAACGGCAAGCTCATGGAGCTGCAAAAAGTGTACCCGTACTTTTGTTTTGTTAACCTTCACGTGTTCGTGCAGAGGCTCTGGTACATTCCCCTCAAGATGGCACATGACGCCAAGGGCAGTGTCGGGCTGGCGCTGTACCTGGAGGTGAAAAACAATTGTCACTACAGCCGGGAGTACTATTTGAACGTGGATGGGGTTGAGGCTGGACCCTGAACGAGCGGCGCTGTAGTGTGCCCAAACATCAACATCAAGACCAAAGAGTGTTTGTGCAGCCGCTGGCGTGAGTATGGGGTGCCATGCCCGTATGCCTGTAGTCTCTTGCTGGAGAATGCCCTCAATCCTGTGGCGTACGTGGACTTTGGCTACCTAAACCTCAGCTACAAATGGATGTACAATGCTCCTTTCCCCTTGTCGAAGGTGAGGCTTGTGAAGCCGGCTACCCCGAAGTGGGAGCAGCCTGGCCCACGTCGCAGGTGTGGGTGTCCGGCCACAGTGGGACTGGACAGGTACGCCAAGGTTAAAAGGCGACCCATATGTGCCCGCTGTGGTAAGCAAGACCATGTGCGTCGGTCATGTCCTAACGTGGAGGCCCCAACTCCAGAGTAGATGGCTACCGCACACGTCGGAGAGCTAGAGGCAGAGTGTCGCATGAGGGCGTCGTGTAGGTTGAACGTGGACGCCATGGGATACTTTGGGGATGAGGCAGAGGATATCTCCCTTGCTGAAGAGGAGGCAGAGTCTGACGAGGAGGGAGAGGAGGATGATGAGGAGGAGGAGGGGGAGGAGTGGCAGGAGGGGGAGGAGGAGGACAAAGAGGGGGAGGAGGGGGGGGGGAGAGGGGGCGGAGGGGGAGGATGAGGAGGGGGAGGAGGGGAGGCAGGAGGTAGTCGTCCCCGTCCCAGTCTCCAGTGGCCATGAAGGAGTCGACCGCGATGATGCAGAGGATCATGAGGAGTTGTGGGTGGCTTTCCATGCAGAGGTGGACAACATCAACCGTTCTTTCGGTATGTGGTGAGTTTGTTTCAGCTAGCAGTCCTGTAGTGTCTTCCATTGTAATCCCGTAGTGTTTCTTGTTGTCAATTAAGGATTTTAGAATATGGTCCTAAGTCATGTTTCTCCCACTAAGTTCTTTCCATGTGTGTGCCTTGCAGAGCACACAGAAGACCAGTCCATAGGGAGGAGGTTGGTCAGATCACAAGTGGCCTCGGATTGCAGTTGTGCAGTAGAATCGATGGGGTCTAGTTGGGTTGGTAGTTTTGTTCAACTCATTTTGTCAAAGATGGTGTAGCTAAATGCCTCTCAGCTTGCGTCCTTCGAAACACTTGTGAATGAATGATGTCCAATTTCTTTTTTTGTAAAAACCAATCAGAAGCAAAAACTAAGATTGTGTACATATAGACTTATGACACGGTCATTTCATTCCCTTTCAATCAAATGTCTCTTCTGTCTAAGCACTAAGACAAGGACCCTGAAACATGACTTCATGTCATCCACTTGACTGGACTGTGGGGTTCCTCTCGGGAGTTGGTGCAACATTGGTGTGTCACACAATGTATTCCTATTTGTGGCAGCTAACAAGTACGAGATATGTAGGCATGTGCTATTGTATAGTAACAAAGAATGATGGATCTCCAATGGAGATCCATCATTGTTTCTTTCTACGAGGAAGATGTCTTCTACGAAGAAGACGACAAAGAGACAAAGAAACCAACTCACATGATGCGGACGAGGCCATTCTCTTTAATGCAGTTTTGTCAGGGATGGCAGGGATGTGCCTGTGAGGTGTGCTAGTGGCTCTGGTTGTGCAGTGTCCTGGATCCAAAGTGGTTGGATCCAGAGCGGTTTGGGTAGTAGTTCTTCCTATTTGTCTAAAGAAAAAGAATTTGTTTGTTAACATTACAATAATGTCCATTGATTTAATGACTTCCAGCACCCATGCAATACATACCAAATGCACCCATGAAGATGAAGGCTATGTGAAGACAACACTTCGAAATCACTCTTACGGTCATACATTGAAAGAAAGGTGAAACAAGTACCTTTAACAGATCAAAACAATACTTTGTTGGCCTAGAATTCATACACGATTGCCCTTGTTTGTGAATGAATACTCAAATGCCCATACTTGTCCCAGGAATTACACTCGGATGCCCATGATTGTCACTGAAATCATGCTGGAATACCTATAATTGTGACATTGTTTTTATTGAAATGCCCATGCTTTTAACTGAAGTCATACTCAAATACCCATACAAGTCACAAAATAAAACTAGAACGCCCAAACTTGTTATTGAAATAATGCTGGAATGCCCATAATTGTCCTTGAGATAATACTCGAAAGCCCATACTTGTCACTAGAATAATACTCGCATGCCCACACTTGTCACTGAAATAATAATCAAATGCCCAAAAATGTCAATGAAATAATACTCAAATGCATATAATTCTCTCTGAAATAATACCCGAATGCCCACTACGGACTCGGTGGCTCGGTCCATGTCCACGGCTCTCATGACTCAGGACAGTTAGGCGGCCTACAACTCGGCATGGGCACTCCCAAGTTCCAAGCCATGTGTTCCGGAGTCACATGAGGTAGGTTCCATGATGGTTCTACATATCCCAACTCTCGGTTGCGTACTACATACCGGTCCCAGTGCTCCTTCAATGCGACCCATGCCCGATGAGCCGCCACAAGGTCCGCTATGGGGGTACCCCATGCATGATGTGCCGGGCCATTTGGACAGACGTCGTTGTCCATGTTGATCCAACGTGTTAGTCAAAGTTTGACAGTAGGTGTAAACTTATCTCAGAAAACTGATGCAGAATCACCTTAAATCTACACGATAGTACTTGTTTGTGGTACAAACCGGTACAAAAAAACAATTCAGTAATTGAACCTGTTCGCGTGATCCTCAGTGGACGTCGGCACATGCCGCGGCCATCCGGTCATGGTGCGCACGGCGTTGGAAAATTCCATATCTCATTGCCGGTGGCCGTGTCCATTTGGTGAGCATTCATCGGCAATAGCACTTTCCTCTTCTGTGCGATGCAAAAACGTCGGGTACAGCGTGCCGAGATTGGTCTACATGCATGGCTCCAGCTTCAACAAACTCCACGCTGCAGAACAAAAAACGAAAAAATGAACCACAGGTTGTCAAGACTGCCTGTCAACATGCGAGGTTTGTTTAAGACATGCAAGTCCATGACAAATGAATACTTTGAGTGAATAGTGGATACAGTTGTCATGTTATTCTTTTTCTGCTCGCAATGTGAAAGACATGGACACCGCTGTCATTACGTTTTCGACTATGGATGCTGATGACAAATTGTCTTCGACTATGGACATTGCCGTCGGTTTGTTTTCAACTATGGAAACCGCGGATCTATCAACCGAAACAATGGACACCGGTGTATTGATGCCCATGAACTTTATGGCTACCTCCTCACAGCATTACCTTGGTGGTTATGACATACCACAATGCAGACCACCATGTATGAAGACTCAGTCATGTGTGAGTTTGGAGGTTGCATTTGGTTTGATGAACATGTTTCTTGACATTGCTTGAGCAATAACCTCACTCTTGTGAACTAATAAACGCGCAAGTGACCTCTTGGATCTTCCCACACAAACACCACGCAGGTAATTGGCACACATGGAGCTCTCATCCACTACGTCCTGGGTCGAGCTGGTGGATTGCGTAGCCCACATGCCTTACCTAGATTGCTATATTTTTCTAGCACAGATAGCCCATGTTTAATTCGACAAGGATGCCACTAAGAGATCAGTTGAAGTTGCGTCCAATGTATGGCTGCTCAGATTTAGTATGCCCTCTTGTCTCACCTCACATGCTCACACATGTACATGAGATTAAATGGTCATGGCTTCATCTGGGGAGTTCGCACTCATGGCTCGCACAGATGCTGGCATCATTCTCATCAGGTTGCTATTGGTTTGTGTGGCTTCCTCCCGTCACGACCGACGCCAATGGATTACCCATATAACCCACGTTGGTCGTATAGGGTAGAGGAGAGCGTGAAGATACGATGGGCTTAAGCAGTGTCCCGAGACTTCTCCAACACCTACGATACCGCCGGTGAGACGAGGTCGATGCGTTTTCGGTAGCCCTCTTGGGTTGCTAGGAGCTAGGAGAATTTTTTGGGTGGGTTGAGACTCGCGTACCTAATGGACTGCACCCGTGGGACGAGGAGACCCAATGGCTATAGGAGTGCTTGCGATGTTTAGAAAGCCGTTCATGATGTCTGGATGTTGATTTGGAGTGTATCTAGCACTGCTTGTATTTTCTCGGTGGACCCAGGCACTCGAAGAGATATTGCAGTGCCTTGAGAAGACCGCCTCTGTTTGTTTTGTAGCACATGCAGTGTGTTCTCCCCAATGACTCGCTTGGCCTTTGCGGGGGTGATGGGCCCGGTGCGGCTAGCTGCCGGCGCCTCTACATAAGTCCGGTAGGGGCTCATTTGTAATCTCTCATTGTACTTTCATATTAGGCGATATGGACATAGCCAAAATATTGCCGTTTCATAGTGTGCTCACACTCAGATCTTGCTTTTGTGTTTGCGTGGGTCTGCATGCCCTAATCTAATTCTAACTTGGTGTCAGAGCACAGGGGGGCGTGTGAGCAACAGAAGTAGCAAAAGTAGTTGCAGTGGGCGGAATGTAGAGATAATGTGCCACATGGCGCTAGGCTGGCAATAGCGTGAGGGAGCACAAAGTGACTACACGTGAACGCCACAGGGGCGGTGAGCACCGCACAACAGCAGTAGTGGTTGTGGCGGCAGCAGTAGTTGCAACAGAAGATGCAATAGCAACAACAGTAGCGGCAACTCCTGTGCCGCGCAGCAAGAGCAGCGGTGGCAAAGCAGCCACTCACAGCAATAGCTCCAGCGGCAGCAGCAGCAGCAGCAGCGGCGGGCGGCAGCATTTGTAGTAGCTACGCTTGCGGCTGTAGCAAGAAAAGCGGCAGTTGCTGTGCCGTAAGGCTCCAGCTATAGCATCGGCGCCAGTAGCGGTAACACATAGTAGCATTATTAGTGATGGTAGTAGCAAGAAACAACAGTAGTGGCAACTGCTTTGCTACGCTATAGTAGTAGCTCTTGCGGCGGCAGCAATGGTGGCACATAGCAACAACAGGAGCAGCGGTGGCAGCAGCAAGCAGAAGTAACAGCTACAGTACACAAGAGTGAGTAGCAGCAGCAGCGGGGCACTGAGCAGCAGTTGCAGTGGTGGTAGTAAGAAGCAATACAAGTAGGTGCTACGTAGAGTAGCAGCAGCAACAGCAGCAGAAGCAACGGAAGTAGCAGCAGCACCAGCACTAGCAGCAATCGCAGCAGCTGTACCTACCGTCGCAGCTGCTGCTGCCAAAGGGACCTCACATCCCTCCTCTAAGGTCTCCCACCCTTGGAGGGGCCTCCTCGAGCCCCCATAGAGGGACCCCCTTGGTGGGGGCCTGTTGGCCCCTTCGACCCCGTCGAAGGGGCCAACAGGCCCCCACCGAGGGGTGGGCTCAGAGGGGCGGATAGACCCCTCCCTCCCCCTCTTGCTCGCTCGCCCGCTCGCTCACTCGCTCACTCGCTCACTAGCTCGCTCACCAAGCAAGCAAGCAATGAGTGAAGGGGGCNGAGTAGCAGCAGCAGCGGGGCACAGAGCATCAGTTGCAGTGGTGGTAGTAGGAAGCAATAGCAGTAGGTGCTATGCAGAGTAGCAGCAGCAACAGCAGTAGAAGCAACGGAAGTAGCAGCAGCACCAGCACTAGCAGCAATCGCAGCAGCTGTACCTACCGTCGCAGCTGCTGCTGCCAAAGGGACCTCACATCCCTCCTCTAAGGTCTCCCACCCTTGGAGGGGCCTCCTCGAGCCCCCACCGAGGGGTGGGCTCAGAGGGGCGGATAGACCCCTCCCTCCCCCTCTTGCTCGCTCGCCCGCTCGCTCACTCGCTCACTCGCTCACTAGCTCGCTCACCAAGCAAGCAAGCAATGAGTGAAGGGGGCCGACCTGACATCGCCCCCTCCTTTTTTATTCTCCCACCCCCTCTCCCAATTCTGATCTTCCCCCTTTTCCTGGGGGCGATGCAGAAAAGGGTGACGGGCTAACCCGGGGTGATTAGTGAAAAAAATGGAGGGGAGAAGAAATAATTTAGCGGTAGAAAGAAAAGCAAAAAAAAAGAAGAAAGAATTAATCCAATGACAAAAATCATGAACACCTTCCACCTGAAGTACCTATCGTTAGGGGCTGTAGAGTAGCCTGACCGTTCACCACCAACGGCAAAATCAGCCCCTATAGCAGCTGTCGCAGTAGCACGTGTGATAGTAGCAGCCGATGCAGCAGCAAGACCGGCTTCTGTTGTAGCAGCAGTAGTGGTTGTGGAGTGGCGACGAGTGCATAGCGAGGAGTAGTTGTATCAGCCTTGTCGTCTCGCCCCTCCAATAGACGGCGGACTGCGTTGCCGGCAACGACTTCCGTTTTGAGATGCGTCGTGGACTGGCGTCTTGTTAGGGCCTGTGGACTAGACCCCGCAGCTCACTCCGTCAGGGAGACAGCGTATTCGACTCTGTCCATCTCCAAGGATTGGGTCATCTATCGCTTTGAGTAGCAGCCGCACATGCAACCGCCACACCTTGTGTTCTTGGAGCAGTTTTTTCTCCATTTGTGGCAACAAGACCAGTAGTCGTAACTGGCCAGACTCCCTTCTCTGTGCATGTTGTGGTAGTGCCGCTCCCCTCGTCTGCTCACACTTCCTGACCCCGCCGCCGTGACCTACCAATGTCCCCCTCTCCCGCAGCTTGGTGCTCACCGCCGGGAGTAGGTGCCCTTGGCACCCATCCATCGTCAGGTGCGTGAGATGAGTGCACAGTCATGGGAGCAGGCGTCTTGCACGTTCACAATCTACAACTGTGGTAATGGAAGTCATAGTTGGCATCAATGATGGACGCGCCCTCGCGGCTGGTACCCACCGCGGCTTCAGCCTCGTCGGAGGATGCGTCCTCCACAGCCTACGGATGTGCTAGCATAGGTAGATCCCGTACTTGGACGTCTAACAACCATATTCATTGAGATCCACGGCCTAAGGAGGATGGTGCAGTTGCTTTGTGACCTCGTCATTACCAAGCATATTTCTGCTCCTAGTTTGTCGATGGCCTCCTTGATCTCTTCTCTTTCATGTTCTCCTGATTTCTCATCCAATGGTCTTTCTCTAGCTCCACCTGGTGGTGTTTCCCAGTGTGCCACCATCCTTTTGATCCTCCACTCTTCTGCTACCATCACGCCTCCTTGCGATGACATGTCTTCATGTAGTCACTCCACTAGTGTGTGCACGCGCATCGGCATCAGCGCTCCGCACATCGTGCTCGCGCTAGTATTGACAGATCCTCTGCCTCCTTGGCTTTCGTTGCTGTACCTGTCGAGGGGGAGTGTGGTCACCGCATACTACCTACTGTGATTGTAGCGACATGATGCACACCCCCACCGTATTGTGGTGCCCGAGCGTCAGCTCAGGCAGATGTAGATGATACGGTGGCAGTACATGACGTGGAGTCTGATTCCCACATGGCATTCATGGTGGAGACTTGCGTGTCATCGAGCTCGACTTCCAGGTCTGGTCGGGTTCCAGATCTTTGGCAGTAGCAGGTTGCATGAGGAGAAGTGTAGGCAAACATCCTTGGACCGTGCCACTCTCGGCTCTGATCAGTGGCGGCCCAGCGGTGTCATAGGAGTCCCGTAAAAATCGGGATGCCTCTACCAGACTTTTGGGGGAGTTTGTGCAACAGGGTCATACCAACCCGGCAAAGGTTGCAGTGCAAGAGATATGCGTATCATCGTGGTCAACATCCACGCTGGGCCGTACGAGATGCAGCAACAGGTTGCATCAAGAGGAGTGCAAGACCTACGTCCTTGGGCGCTGCCCTTGCGACTCCGACCGGTGGCAGCCCAGCGGTGGCACAGGAGTCCCATACAGATCGGGATGCCCCTTACGGACTTCCGTGGGCGTTGGTGCATGAGGCTCACACCAGCCCGGCAGTGGTCGTAGTGCATGAGCAGAGTGGAACGGCTGGTCTTTTAGGGGTTGAGGAATTCTAATGAGCAGCATTACTGCAAGATGTCACCGGGATATGTGCTATAGAAGACATAGCAGGCTAGACCTTGTCATCGGTGTTGCCTGAGGACCAACTTCAGCATCAAGAATCGCCAATGTTCCCAGAGTTTGCGAGCTTCAATACACACACCGGAACAGCAACACACAATGAGACCAATGAAAATTTTCAATTATATTTTGTGTTGGAGCACCAGCCTTGCAACTCTAGATCAGGCCAGCTTTCTTCCTACCTATCTACATGGCTTTCTATTTTCAACTCTATATACTATGCACTGAGATGAGATTGGTGACTAGTCCATCAAGTGATTGTCTCTTTGGTGACAAGTTTTCTGACCTGCATGCTTTCCATGCATTGTTCCTCAAAGTGTTGAATTGACAAACATAGTAGCTTCTTTACACTTTGTTTGAAATCCAGTTGAAAAATTATTGTCTTTTAGTACAAAAGTATTTCCCACCATCTTCCACTAATTCACTTGATCCACATTTTACTACATTCAATAGCATGATGCATCCCACAGCAACAGACACCACGGTTGCTGGTTTTTTCTATCATCGTGTATCTTGTTGAGAAAATCATATAAATTTCACACTCCAAGTGTCCACGTTCATCAGCCGCTAGAGCATGTTACTCTTGGTTGCTACTTGTCATTGTTTGTCAGCAAAGAAAATCTACGTCTAGATTTCAAACCTGTTACCTCTGGATGGTAGAGGATTCTAGTGCAAACTATTGATATCTTTTGGATGGACCATTGTGAGGCCCAATGCCAGGGGTCTTGTACGAAAGAGTTGTGGGACCGGAGATGTGAGCTCGGACCTCGTCTCTCCAGCCCAGAATCCTCAATTTCATGCCTTGTGTTATGGGTCACATGCCCCCATCATTTTGCCTTGGCAAGTAGGTTGGTGGTTGGGGACCTTGGAAGGGTAGTGAACCAGAGTTTATGGTGGGATTGATTAGTAGGGCATGTCTTGTTTGTGTGTTGTATGGCGATGCATACATGCTGGGAACATGAACCACAATTCTACTTCAACTCAAGCTTGTCTATGTTAAAAAGAAAACCATTTTCAGCATTCAATGATTGATGAAATCATTTTTGGGTTAAAAAATATAGTGAAAGAAATTGATTTCAGGGTCACTATAACATAATTCATTCTGTCTATGACGGTATAAATCATAATAAAAGTAATCACAAGTCACCCTGATAAGATGTGAGAGTGATTACAGCCAAATTCTAATACTTCATGTGTGGAAAAACTGTATGGAAACATTGAGGTTTCAAGTGCATCATCACATTAGTTATCACATTCAACCCAGAGACTGTTGCTCAATGTGTCATGGAAGATGTTGGTCTTGTCCACAGTATGCCAATCATCAGTGTTTCTTTACAAGAACATTATTGGAAGTGATCTTGTACTGCAAAAGTAAAGAATAGTGAGTAAGTATAGAAAAGAACATTTCTGGTATGTGGTGGATTCATTGCTCATGTTTTTGGATAAAATTACGTTATAGCAGCTAAAGATAGCATGCTTGTAGACATAGGATACCCATGGAGACAACAAGCACCCCGTTGGCGGAACATAGTGAAGTGAATTCAACTGAGTGGTAGAAATTTCGGAGAATTTCCGGCTTCAAGGCTCACACTGCACAAGAATAATCATTAGAAAACCCCTAAAATTCCTTTGGCAATCTTGAGAGAGAAGCCTGGCTCATGTCTTCTCAATCTTGAATGAGAGAGATAGATTTTGCAGTTTCTTACTGAATCTTTCCCACTCATCCATCAGTCAAACGGGACCCTGGTCACCCTTCAGCTGCCTTGTGACCCTTATGTTGCCAATAACCCTTCAAATCATTACTGAATCTTCAGTTTCCAGTGGCTCTTCAGCTTCCTGGTGACCTTTCAGCTGCCCTCAGAAAACTCATCTGCCCTAGGTGGTCACATAACCACACAGTGAGTTCTGTAACTACTGACAACCTAATGGACTAGAGAAATTTAGGTCGTCCGTAAGACTACCAAAGGGAACCGTGTCAACTAAGTCCTATACACCGTTAATTCTCAGCACAAGCTTCCTACAACCATGCATTCCATAGGTCACTCCTGTTGAATGATTTTGCCCCTTGTTCAGTGTTGTAGGACTGATGAGGAATGCTCTGCCCCTTGTGGAGGTATGACCCCTGGATCCGTTGTAGTGTGACTGAACTATGCTCTGTCTCATGGAAGATATAACCTGTGAGTACACCATGTGGGTGAGTGGTTACCTTGGCCATGTTGTTGATTTGGCCAAGTGGGAGGTCATGAATTCGATCCCGGCCCCATGCACATCTTGTTTGCTATGGAAGCTTCCAAGAAAGAAAGACCTTAGCTTCTTGGACTCTACATGGTTGGTCCGTCACCTTGACACTAGGTTGCTTATGTGTCAAGCCCACAGTGCAAGTCTATTGGTGATGTGGCTGGTTCAGGCCACTTCCCAGGAATGTGCTTTTGAGTTCTAGGACTGGACTGACAGCTAGAAAAGGAATTGTCTTCCATGCTTATCAACTAACCCTTGCTTGATGCTCTCTTGCGTATTGAAAACTTAAGCTCTTCTTCAGATGTAATGCTAAGGTGTTAGTACTCTTGAAGGTGAAGTGTATGCCTGATTAAGTTTGGGGTGGATGACACATGTCAACAAAGGAAGAAGGTGCAAAAACCTTTGTGAGCTTTTCCGGTTTTGTGGCTTTTTTTCCAGAGGTGGTTAGCTTAGCAGCTAAAAACTCCAACAAAAATACCTTCTCTTCAGCTCTTGATGTACTGCCCCCAGCTCTTGCAATTTTTGTAATGTACAGATTACGTCATGACTATGCTCCCTTAGGGAGAAGGCATCCACGATGGTTGCTCTGTGGTTCAACAACATCCAAGTCCTGTATGTAGCACTTGGGACACTGCTCAACTTGTACAAATTCAAGTCCTACTTCTCCCATTTTTCTAGCTTTCAGACTTGGTACATGCATCAAGCTATGTTGTCTGTGTACGTACTCCCACTCTTGTGATGCACATATACATCTTCAAAATATTCCAAATACCTGTGCCTGCTACAGCCCATGCTCCATTTTTCTTTCACCCACTAGACTTTCACTTTTCTTCACATGCTATTACATGAGGGTGACAGCCTCAGATACAAAGAAAAAGACACAAGGAATACAAACACCATGGATGAAGTGGAGGATTCCAGTTTCTACAATTGCATACATTCCTACAAGGAATACAACATGACTGAAAGTAGGAGCAAGCAGAAATATCCACACACACCAAAAAGCATGCAGAGCATATGGAATCACTCTGCATGAGGTTTGAAGATCACACTACCTAGCTCTAGAACGAGTTCAGTCAACAGGTGAAAGAACGAGTTCAGTCAAGAGGTGAAAGAACGAGTTCAGTCAACAGGTGAAAGAACGAGTTCAGTCAACAGGTGAAATAACGAGTTCAGTCAACAGGTGAAAGAACGAGTTCAGTCAACAGGTGAAAGAACGAGTTCAGTCAACAGGTGAAAGAACGAGTTCAGTCAACAGGTGAAAGAACGAGTTCAGTCAACAGGTGAAAAAAGCCAAAGTACGCAAACGGGAGGAGATTTTGCATTGCCAAGAAGCTGAAGAGAACCCAACATCAACAAGGCAATAGTTAAGCTTGAGTTCCATCTGCTTTGTGTACATCAGCCATTCTCAACAGTCTTCTTGTATCAACACGAGGCAGCAACACCATAATGCTTGCATCTCCAATTTAGTCAGACCAATGACGAACAATGAAAATAGATGCTGTTCAATTACCTTTTCAATGGTTACACCACTACCGAAGAAGATCAAGGTCATGCTTGCTCCCCTTGCGTTAAATCAAACATGGTGCGACAAACCTTTCCTTAAGTAAGAAAAAGAGAAGTAAAAAACAGGATAATGTTTTTCTACATGAACATTTGTGGACCCTTTTTCATGTCAACCAGAGGACACACGCACTTTGAAGTCTTTATCAACTTTTCCACAAAGTACCTTGAGACTATCCACTTGTTAGCCAAGACAAATACCTCAAAATGTTCCATGTATTGTTCTAGCAGATTGAAGAAGAAGCCATAAGAACTTTAGATTGAGCATTTAGATAATTCTGGAAAGTGTACTGGCTATGAATTTGACACTTTACTGAATGAGCACGTATCAAGTATTGAATATGGAAACCTCATACTTAGCCAACGGTCCGCTAGAGCCCTTGAAAGAACCAGAGGTTGAGCAAGATCATATTGCTTGAAACATCCATATGGAAAGAAGACCATACGTTTTGGTTCTTAGGGGATGTTTTGTTTTTATTGTAATGTCCATTACAAAGAGTGCGACCCATCCTTAGTCATGATTCGGTGGAAAGCAGTTTTTTTTATAGTATCTTTGGAGATAACCGTTCATGTTTTAATTTCTTCTTATTCATTGTGTAGTGGAGGTAACTAGTTTTACATTTGATTTCATACATCTGGTTGTGAGAGAACATGGGAATGTTTGAGGAACTGAAAGGTTTCAGCTAGGCAATGTGTGCCACTGAATCCCTGCTTGACGGAGATGATCATCTCATGGGCACCGTTTGTCATACATGTAAGGACTCATATTGAGGAGATCGTTGTGGGGCCAATGTTTTGAAGAAAGGATGGGAAGGAGCATCTCTTGTAGTAGGAATGGCCCTTTTGAATTTACTCATGTAAGTGATTTTCCACATGTCCTAGTGTGCATTACCGTGCTTGTTGAAATCAAGCCACGAAATGCACTAGGTTTCAAGAACAGGTCACTAAAAACTGTTTTCATGAATTTTTTACATCACTAAGTCTCCTGCCTTCAGTTCATAGATTCTAATTCAACCTGAGTGTCATGTTGAACCTTGTTGCTTACGTCAATTACACCTTGAACGTAAGAAAATTCTAATATAATGAAACAATTTACAACGAGAAATTTTCCAAGTGCCCTTTTTTTCTGTAGGAAATCAT
Source organism: Penium margaritaceum (assembly GCA_023375785.1). Classification (NCBI taxonomy): domain Eukaryota; kingdom Viridiplantae; phylum Streptophyta; class Zygnematophyceae; order Desmidiales; family Peniaceae; genus Penium; species Penium margaritaceum. Next base: position 154,969 of record SZWC01003707.1, on the reverse strand, counting down.
AGTTATGCCCATTGTTTAGGATAAAAATAGATTACCCCAATAGGGAAGTATGTTTTTCTTTCCAAAGTTATCCCTTATGAACAAGGGGTTTGGGTTTCCAATAAATGTTTGTCTCTTTGGTTCCTGGGAGGAGACATTCCCAAAGCATACATTGTTGGTTGGCCCTTGACTGATGAAATATAGCGCCTTAAGTCACAAACAAGACTTTTCATTCATTGTTGATCATTTCTAGAGGGATTATTGAAATTGGATGATATATTCCCTTAATCAATCAAACAAGTAGTTGTAGCCATCTAATTATTGTATTTCTCCCCTCAGCATGCCCGGGTGCGGCACCAGGAGGCGTCGACAAGCCGCTAGTGGGGGAAAAATCCTTACATTTCACTATAGCTGCCTGTATAGTACTCCAAATCCAGATTGGATTAAAGTTCCTAAAATTCAAGGAGCAGCTGAATTTGGTGCAACCTGAATTGCCAGAATCGGACAAGTAATGATGGAGACATCAGCTTCCAAACTTGGGGTGTGCACAGTGGCCCGGGGAGTTAGCCACGATTCAACTGCCGGTAGAAAATCTGCCGGATTGAGGAACAAAAGTACCATCTGGAAAATTAGCCCGGGAAGACTGCCGAGTTTTTCCGGTGGATAATCCGCTAAAATCCTGGCTTGGAGTCTGAAACTTAGTACTATTGTTTGTTACTCAGGGACTTCATCAAAATTCCGACTGCAGGTCTGTTGATAGGTTTCAAACCTTGTCAATACCCATCATCAAACGTGATGAGTAACTCACTAAAACGTACTCCAAAATCACAGGAGGCATTGCCACTATGTGTAGGGAAATCTGTGCCTCTGGAAAGGCATTTTCCTGGTCCCTTGATGTACAAGGGTGCCTTGGCAGGTGGTTACCACATGTCCCGCTAACTGAGCAACAAGATTGGTGTGCCGCGCTTCTTTTGACACATTGGGAGCTGAAATCAACCAAATTGCATGCGTTTTGGTGCGTTGGAAAGCTTGAAATAGCCCCAGAAGTTTTCACTCATCACTTGTAATTTCCTAAAACTAACACAAAATACCATTATTCGCTTCGAAAAAGTGACTGCCTCACAACTTTGTCTAACTCTCTCACACATTGCGTGAGGTGGCCAGAACGCTCACTTTTAGACTCAGAACTCACACAAAAGAAGCCGTGAACTAAGGAGACCCATAAGGCCACATTGAAACTGTACACCAGTTTGAGCCTAAAGGGTTATGGGCCCACGGCCCGGACTGGTCCTAAAATCATTCCCGACTTTCGCGGTGGATGGGATTGTCATCACAGACAACATCACCGTCAAACTCTGAGATCCCCGAGTGGAAAACCGTGCAATGGCGTATAAGGCAATGTAGCCCATGAAAAAGTATGTAGGTGTCCCTGGCTTTAGGCTATGGAGGTGGCACTTTAGGATCTACTTCATGCATAAGGGGTTGCTGCAGGCTATGAAGGGAACGGAAGTTCTCAAGAAAGAGATAGAAATGGATGTGCTTGCAGGTTTCCAGTACGGCTTAATCGTAGTGGGGCCTCTTCAAGGGCTGCACATCTGTAGTGGAAGCTTTGCCAAAACTATGATTCATTCATAAATCCAAGTTGCTTGTGAATAAAATCTTCGCAATGAAGTGACTCCTCGCTATTAGAATCGAGGAGGGAGATGATGTCATCACCGTAATGCTGCAAATCGAGTCGGCTGTCTCATAATGCAATGACTCATAGTAGAACATTGACACGTAGCTGTGGGTGATGGCCCTCCTCATGGCCTTTCTTGACAGTTCGAGCCCTCTCATCACTCTTTTGGGAGGATGGACAGAGGACAAGCTCAATTATGGCATGGTAGGAGACTATATCTCAATGAGGTGCTTCGACAAAGCTGTGGAGAGCCCTCGTCTTCCTCATCAGTCTTTGTCACCAAAACACATGGTGGAGGAAGTCGGGGCAAGGGAGGTGGCAAACATGGTGAAGCAAGAAGGGCTCCAAGAAGGGTGTGTGCCATAACTTCAGCAAGGAGGGCCACTGGGCCCGTGAATGCACCAAGGAGGCAAAGACCAAGGGCAAGGATGCCAAAAGCAAGAAGGCGCAGCTCAACGGTGTCAATGAACCGGATGGCTACGGTCTAGAAAATGGGTCCTGACATGGGAGGCCGCCAACCGCTCTTGGTATTGCAATAAACATAACATAAAACTCTCAAACGAGGGATCCAAACTTTAGGTTTGTTTAGTTTGCAACCTCACCAAGTCCACATGAAGGTCTTCAGTGTCTACCCTTGGTTGGATACTCTCTGAGGAGTCTCAAAGGCAAGAACTGTAAATGGATGCATGCATGGTATAGGCTTTTATACTTGCGGAGCATTTCTAATGCTTCTGCTTGCAGTGGCTCCATAGGAGCCAACCTCAACCTATACTCCCACTTGGCGCGTCTTGAGACCGCCAAGTGTCATCCTCAAGTCAGGCTCTAGTAAGATTCTTGGAAGCTTCCTGTCTCATTTTGGCCCACAAAGAAATCTGCAACCGTCGTTGGGTTTGAACCCGCGACCCATGAGCTCCGGTGCCTGTTCCAACTAGGCCATACAGGTGTGTTTCCTATGATGATCTCCAGGGGACATACCCCTTACACAGTGCATTCCTGGCCAATCTCAGAACAGACCAAGGGGACGTAATCCATAGAGCATTGCATGCCTTGTTCATCTGTAGAGCCAGCCAGCTAGCCATCTAGCCAGTGGACAAGGTGCATATCATTAAACAAATCTCTTCCTTGCACCTCTCTCCATCTGTAGTTCACTAGGCTGTAGCAATGCCTTGTGCCTCTCCCTTCCTCTACGGCATTCTTCATGCCAAAACCATGAATACCTACATAGTGCAAGTTGCTTTCTAGCGGTTTGGTCATACAATCAGCAAGCATGCTCTTGGTTCTGTAGTGCTGCAAGTCCACCACGTTCTTCATGACCAGGTCACATGAGTAGTGGTAATGTATCTCGATGTGCTTTGTTTGCCGGGAGATGATTTCACCTTCAGCCACCGAGATGACACTCATGTTGTCCACGTGTAGACAGTGGCGTCCTGCTGTGGCACTTTCATTTTGCCAAGCAAGCTGCGCAGCCACTGAGTCTCATTGCACAACTCAGACAGAGCAATGCACTCTACCTCAGCCATGGACATGGAAACTCAAACCTGCTTCCTGTTGGCCCATGAGACTACATCACCATTCAAGATGCACACATATCTAGAGGTGGATTTGAGGTTGTCAAGATTTCCTTCCCAGTCGATGTTGGTATAGCACTTCAGGCAGAGGGGGTCCATACCTTCTTGGCTTCTGAGGAAGGGGCCCATGTGACTTGGCTTCTGCTGGTAGCACAAGATGTGCTTGACTGCCTGCCAATGATGTGGCCATGGGTTGGCCATGAACCTGCTCACTTTTCCCACTACATAGCAATTGTCTGGGCGAGTTCCTACCATGGCGTACATGATGCTACCCATGGCGGACTGGTAGGGGATGTCTTGTATCTACCTTCATTTTGCTTCATTGCTTGTTGATATGGAGGCCTTCAGCTTCATATCGGTCATCATTGGGGCGCCAACAGGTTTGCATTCTTCCATGTGATAGGACTTCTGTACCTCACCAATACATTTGGTTTGGTGGCATTTGATGGTGCCTGCTGCTTGGCTCCGGTGGATGGCGATCCTGAGGGAATACTTGAGAGGACCCATGTCTTTCATCTTGAACATTTTGCTGAGGTTAGACTTCAGCTCATCCAGCAGCTCGACCACAGATGAACAGATGATCAAATCATCCACATACAATGCAACGAGCATCAGCCCTCTCCCATCATCGTGCACATACATGCTTGGGTCATTCTGGAAATGCGTGAAGGAGAGACCGGTCATGAAACCGTCCTTCACTTTGTACCAAATCCTTGGGGCCTGTTTGAGCCCGTAGAGCGCTTTCACCAACTTGCACACCTTGCCCTTGGGAGCTGTGACTCCTTCAGGCACCTCAATCAACACTTCCTTTTTAAGCTTCCCGTAGAGGAAAGCTGTTGTGATGTCCATCTGGTACATCTCTAGGTTCTTTGCAGTTGCAATTGCAAGGAGAGAGCAGATGGAGGCAAAGGTCACGTCGGGAGTGAAAGTCTCGTCATACTCGAAGCGCAAGAGTTGAGAAAACCCCCAAGCCACTGCCCTCGCCTTGAGTGTTTTGACTCTACCGACTTGCTTTTTCTTCACTCGGAGGATGTACTTGGATCCCACCACGTGGGCCTTGGCGGGTCTGTCCACCAGCACCCACATGCCATTCTTGTCAGTGGATGCAAGCTCGCTGTCTACCGCCTCCTTCCACTTGGCGGCATTCGGGTCATTCATTGCCTCCGCCAGTGTGGATGGCTCTCCTTGTGCCATGTAAGACCAGCTAAGGCTGGTCCAATCATCCTCATACTAGAAAGGTACTTTCTTTGGTCGCAAACTACTCCGGGGTACTGGTGCGACGTTTTGCTCCGCTGTTGGTTCTATCACAGGTGGTGGTGTATCTTCGTTGTTGTCGGAAGAGTTGTCGGATTCCAAGTCAGAAATGGAAGCCCCGGACGCCTTGGTATTTGTATCCATGTCAGATGTTGCATCATCCTGTGCAGTTGCTCTTCCATTCCCACCACCTGCTGGCAAAGCGAACCAGTTGTTGGGTGCTTGGTCTCCAGACTCAAGCAACACTATGCACTCTCCCTCCTTGGGAGCGAGGATTGGGTCTTACAGCTCTCCCTTTCCAAGGATGTATTCGTCAAACTCAGCGGTGCGGCTCCTCATGAGCTTGCCTGCTGTCTGGTCCCAAAGCTGATAGGCTTTGTGTGATGTGTTGTACCCAACCATGACACACTTCTTGGAATGTGCGTTGAGCTTGCCTCCACCTTCTCCCGACTGGATCTTCACCCATGTAGCTGACCTGAACACCTTCCGATGAGAGGCATTGGGTTTCTTTCCTGAACATGCTTCGTGTGGGATCTTCAGATGCTTTTCCTGCTCCTTTTCAAAATTTCTACAAGGCGGTTTCTGGTGTGAGGTTCAAGAGGTAGCAGACCATTACTGCTGTTTCTGCCTAAAAGTGAGGTGGGAGTTTGGCATCGAAGAGCATGCTTCGCACCATGTCGAGCAGGGTCTGGTTCATCCTCTTGGCCACGCCGGTGGTTTTCTCATGGTGGATACCATGATGCTTGAACTAAGGATTACATGCCTTCTACTCACCCCCGTTGTCACTTCGGAGTCTTTTCACCTTCTTGGACGTTTGCCACTCCACCATGGCGACAAACTCAAGGAGCTTCTCCTTGACCTCTCCCTCGGTTTCGAGGAAGTAAATCCACAACTTGCGGCTGTGGTCGTTGATGAAGGTCAGGAAGTACTTGATTTCTCCATTTGATGTTGTGAAGAAGGGTTTGCACACGTCACTATGGATCAGATCCAAGACATTCGCCGCTCGTTGACCTCCTCTCCCAAACGGATTCTTCACTCCCTCCGTTTGGAGGTATGGTTCACACAATGTGCACCCTTCTTTGTGTCTCATGGTGCACCCTTCCATTCTATGGACCACCTCTTGCTCCTGCATCTTCTGCAACTCGCTATTGTCCACGTGGCCACATTGCTGATGCTATAGCTTAGCGTTAGTGTATTTGGTTGATGTGGCGGGAGTAACGGTCGCTGACAGTGCATCCTTTGGCTTCAGTGTCACTTTCTTGGCGGCACATGCTAGTATCTCATCTGACGCCTTGGTGACCTTGGTTTGAAGCACGTAGAGGCCATGAACTCTTGGAACTTGAGGCATGAGGTCTTCTCTAGTGTACAAAATCTTGATGTCCTCATTTTTCAGGGCCACTGCTTCCTTGTTGGTTATCACCACCGTCATGTTATTGTCGGTGATTTGTGAGACCAACAGGAGGTTTGCTGCAAAGGAGGGGATGTACACCACTTTTTGGAGATTGACCTCCTTCTTGGCACCACTCACGTTGAACGTGATCAACTTGTTCCCTTCGCCCATGGCCTCTACGAGCAGTGGCCCTGAAATCTTGCTCACCCCCATTGACATCAACCTCTGAAAGATGAAGAGTCAATTAGCTAGGTCGTTTGATTGATGCACCCGTGAGAGTTTTGCTTGGTGGCAGATGTACATCCCGTGACGTTAGAGTGTTGAGTCTCGTTGATTGATGTCACAAGTATGGCAAGAGCCATGTTGTTCTTGATCTTCCATGATGCAAGGTCAGCAGCATGGATTGTTAATGTCACATTGACAGGTGCTGTCTTGATCCCTTTAGGATGTTGAGGTATCCATGCACGTTCATGAAAATCTCAAGCTACACTTTCTATAAGGGAAAACCTGTCCTCATGAATTCTTACATACCCGCCTCAAGGCGGGCTTGAGTTGGATCCGCCATTTTTGGCGATTGCTCGTCTTCTCTACTTCACTGCTACTTTGCTTCATTGAGGCCGATGAGACTGATGAGGCTGCTGACTGCGACCATTGTCAAAGGTGGAGATGGTTGGGTTGCATTCCCCTCCCGCTGATGATCGTAAGGCGATGTTGCCATTGTGAGAAAAATGGACTCGGGGTCGTACCGCCTTCTAAAGGTGTAGAGCTTTATCCCGTTGGATCTTGAGGGTCTTGTCCAACATGGACAGAGCTATTCCTTGTCCCCTTCTCCGCCACATACGCACACCCTACCTGAAGAAGCCGATGGAGCCGATGGAGTAGATGGAGCCGTCCGATCTTTGTGTCCCTGTTGTACCTGTGTGTCGTGCAAGACCACGCGTGAGCCAGTCTTGGAAGTGTGCCTTAGAACCAAAACTGTGGGCCCACAACCCTTTGTCAATGCACTGGATAGCAACGGTATAGAAAACGGGTCCCGACATGGGAGGCCGCCAACCGCTCTTGGTATTGCATCCAAGATTAAATATCACCCTCAAACAAGAAATCTACACTTTACGTTTGTTCAGTTTACAACCTTATGAAGTCCGCATGAAGGTCTTTAGTTTCTACCTTTGTTGGACACTCTGTAAGGAGTCTCAAAGGCAAGAACTGTAAATGGATGCATGCAGGATACAGGCTTGAGTACGTGCAGATCTTTGCTAATGCTTTCTCTCGTAGTGGCTCCATAGGAGCCAAACTAAACCTACAGTTCTATATGGCGCGTCCTGAGACCGCCAAGTGTCATCCTCAAGGCAGGCTCTACTAAGATTCCTAGAAGCTTCCTATCCCATTTTGGGCCACAGAGAAAACTGCGGCGTTGCTGGGTTTGAACCCGCGACCCATGAGCTCCAGTGCCTGTTCCAACTAGGCTACAAAGGTGTGTTTCCTATGATGATATCCAGGGGACATACCCATTACGGGCAGTGCATTCCTGGCTTATCGCAGAATAAACCAAGGGGAAGTACTCCATAGAGCAGTGCATGCCTTGTCCATTTGTAGATCCAGCCAGCCAGCCAGCTAGCCAGTAGAAAAGGTGCATATCATTCAACAAACGGTACTAAAAACCACTACCTTAAGAAGGCTAACTAGCGATGTCTTCTCTTCGGAGCGGAGGAGCACAGGTTGCAAAGTTCAGGTTCATCAACTACACCAAGTCCAACAAGTCCATGGTGGTCGCAAACGACAAGGTCAAACGGGCAAATGGCCAAAGTGATGTCGACATGGAGGTGGTGGTTGGTGGGAAGCGGGTGCAGCGCGTCATCAAGGATGTGCAACACGTACGTGGCTTGGCTGAAATTCAAAGTTTCATCCGCTTGACAAATAAGGGATACGAGGTGCTCTTTAGGAGAAAGGGGGCAGTCGTGCGGAAGGACGGTGGTGGCAAGACTGTGCTGGAGGCTAAGCGTGAGGGAGGCCTCTACATTGTGGAGACCGAGGTGATCCCTGTGGTGACAGATTTGCAATGAGCAGACTTGCAAGAAAACACTGTCAACCTCGACAAAGGAGGTGGAGCTGATCTGGAGCTCTGCAACCAATGAATAGGACATTCCTCACGCAGTCGTGAAGGAGATGGTGAAGTGCAAACTTGTACGCATGTATATAGACAATCCAAGTACTACCTACACATTGATACACTATCCCATAGACTTGCCCTGTACAACCCCCCCCACCCCCCCCCCTCCCAAAGTGTATGAGGTAAGCGTATTGGGTAGTGAATGGAGATAATAGTGAAGTTTTGAAAGAGATGTACACTTATGTATCCATTTTGACACCACCATGCTCGGTGGACAGAGAGACAAGTGTGTAGGCTGGGGTAAGGAGGCAAGGTGGGGATCTGAAGGAAAACATCTATGAGACAAATGGATTAGACAGTGTACCCACACACAAGTGCACAATGGATATGAAAATTCATTAGTGTACACTAATGTGAACACTCACACCAAGGAATAAATCCAATTATATATAACACACGTGTATGGAAATGATACACTTACTGTCCGGACAGTGATTCACTATCCCATACACTTGCTCCATACACTTTCTCCTCCCTCCCCCCCTCCACCCTTCCTGTGAAAGTGCATGAGGTAACTGCATTGGATATTGGACGGAAATTTTGGTGAAGTCTGAAAAAACTGTACACTTCTGTATCCATTTTTGACACCACCAGCCTCAATGGACAGAGTAACTGGTATGTACGTAGGGGCAAGGGGGTGAGGGGGGAGGGGGACTGAAGGGAACAATGCATGTGACAAATGTATTAGACAGTTTACTCACACTCAGGTGCACAATGCAAATGAAAGCACATCAGTGTTTACCAATGTGATCACTCACACCAAGAAACATATCCAACTATACAGTACACATGTGTATGAAAACAATAAATTTGCTACCTGGAAAATGATACACAATCCCAAACACTTGTCCCATAAACGCTTCCCTCCTCCTCCCTCCTCTCTCCATCAGCGATCACTCACACCAAGGAACATATCCAATTGTAAAACACATATGTGTATAAAAATGATACACTTACTACCCACAAAGTGATACATTACCCCATATACTTGCCCCATAAACCTTCCTCTCGTCACTCCTCGCCCTCTCCCTATCAGTGATCAATCACACCAAGGAACATATTGAACTGAAGAACACGCTTGTATGAAAACCATACACTTTCTTCAAGGACAATGATACACTACCCCATACACTTTCCCCTCCTCCTCCCCCACCCCCTCTCCCGATCAGTGATCACTCACACCAATGAACATATCCAACTATATAATACACATGTGGATGCAAACAATACACTTACTACTAGGGCAATGATAAATTATCCCATATACTTTCCCCATACATCCCCCCCCCCCCCCCCCCCCCCCCCCCCCCCCC
>SZWC01003707.1:133726-145546 GCA_023375785.1 Penium margaritaceum | reverse complement strand
CCCCCCCCCCCCCCCCCGCCCCCCCTCCATCCCATCAATAATCACGCACACCAAGGAACACATCCAGCTATACAATGCACATGTGTATGAAAATGGTACACTTACTACCCAGACTATGATACACTACCCCATACACTTGTCTCAAACACTTTTCCCTCCTCCTCCCTCCCCTCTCCCCATCAGTGATCACTCACACCAAGGAACATATCCAATTATACAATACACATGTGTATGAAAATGATACAATTACTACCAAGAAAGTGATGTACTGCCCCATACACTTTCTCCATACACTTTCCCTTCCTCCCCCACTGAAAACCCCCAAGAAACTACAATGAGTACAAGTAGGCTAATACAGATGCCCACCTTTGTATTAGAGGATATCGATCTGTAACTATACCTCCAAAATCATTCGAAGAAGTACTCGAGGTGGGGGTTTTTTGCTGACTGTACTTATCATTCCTTAAAACTATCATATAACAAGTGCCAACTCATGTTGTCTGATCCTTCATGACCGTTAAGGCTCCGTACATTTGAACAGTAGCCTTTCTTTTTTTAGGGGCGGTGATCAAACAGGGAGGTTACCCAATTAAGAGCCCCCATCCCCCCTGAAGATAGAAAGTACATCGGGCAGGTGAATGAGGAAGCGTATAAGTGGGGAATGAAAACGAATGTATTAAGTGGATAGAAGTGATAAAGAACCATCCAATGGATGGTACAACACATTAAGAATTTACACGCTTGGGCGTCCCCATCACATAAACATCCCAATACACTAATCCTAAACAATTGTGGGTAATTGGGGGGGGGGGGGAGGGGTTGAATCTTAGTTCACACCAATGCAAATGCACTCCCACCAATGAGGAGAAATAAAAGCAATGAGACATTGTTCCAATTAGGGCACTAAATATGCCACTTTTCAAAATCTAAACAGACATAGAACTGAATTTCAATTTGTAGGAATGTTTCTACCACTCTATTTTATGTTTACGTAATCGCATTTTTTAGCTGAAGGTTAATGCACATCTAACTTTCAGTGAACAAAAAGCCTTGCCATACATTGCACTTTCAGAGAAGCTTCCTATTTAAGCATATGTTAATACTGTTGAAATAGTGTGCACCTTGTCCACTGCCTAGCTGGCTAGCTACACATACAGACAAGGCATGCACTGCTCTATGGAGTATGTCCCCTTGGTCTGTTCTGAGATGGGCCAGGAATGCACTGCCCATAATGGGTATGTCCCCTGTGGCTCATCATAGGAACCATACCTTTTTGGCTTGGTTGATTAGGCACCGGAGTCTCAAACCAGAGGTCGCGGGTTCAAACCCCGCGACGGCCGCAATTTTCTTTGTGGCCAAACCTGGGACAGGAAGCTTCTAGGAAGCTTACTAGAGCCTGCCTTGAGGATGACACTTGGCGGTCTAAGGACGCGCCAAGTAGGAATGTAGGATGAGGTTGGCTCCAGTGGAGCCACTACAAGCAAAAGCTTTAGCAAAGCTCTGCAAGTATAAAAGCCTGTACCTTGCATGCATCCATTTATAGTTCTTGCCTTTGAGACTCCTCACAGAGTGTCCAACCAAAGGTAGACACTAAAGACCAACATGCGGACTTCGTGAGGTTGCAAACCAAACGAACCTAAAGTGTGGATCCCTCGTTCGAGGGTGATATGTTATCTTGGTTGCAATACCAAGAGCGGTTGGCGGCCTCCCATGTCGGGACCCGTTTCTAGACCGTTGCTATCCGGCGCATTGACAAAGGGTTATGGGCCCACACTTCTGGTTCTACGGCACGCTTCCAAGACCGACTAGCGTGTGGTCTTGCAGGGCGCACAGGTACAACAGGGACACGACCATCGGACGGCTCCATCTGCTCCATCGGCTCCATCGGCTTCTTCAGGTAGGGTGCGCGCACGTGGCGGACTAGGGGACGAGGACTCGCTCTGTCCATGTTGGACAAGACCCTCGAGCCCCAACGGGATTAAGCTCTACCCCTTTTTAGAAGGTGGTACGACCCCGAGTCCGTTTTCTCACGACGGCACCATCGCCTTAGGCGATCATCGGTAGGAGGGGTATGCAACGGAATCAACTGCACCTTTGACAACGGTCGCAGTCAGCAGCCTCATTAGCCTCATCGGCCTCAACGAAGCAGAGTAGCACAGAAGCAGAGAAGACGAGCAACCGCAAGAAATGGCGGATACGACTCCAGCCGGCCTTAAGGCGGGTATGTCCAAATTCACGGGGAGAGGTTTTCCCTTGTGGAAATGGCAGTTTGAGATTGTCATGAACGTGCGTGGCTACCTTGACATCCTAAAAGGGACCGAGATAGCACCAGCCGATGCGAACGTGACGACGCATGCGGCTGACCTTGCAGCATGGACGATGAAAAACAACATGGCTCTCGCCATTCTTGTGACGTCCATCAACGAGACTCAACACTCCCACATCACAGGATGCACGTTGGCTGCCGAGGCCTACGCAAAACTCGCACGCGTGCATCAATCGAATGCCCTAGCAAACCGACTCTTCATCTTCCAACGGTTGATGTCGATGAGGGTGAGCGAAGGAGAATCGATACCCGCATTTTTGCAGTCGTTCGACAACGTGCTGCAAGAGGTCCAGCAAATGGAATGGAATCTCGACTCCAACATGCGTGCCATGATCCTTCTAATGGCGCTGCCGGAAATCTGGGGGTCCTTGATCACCGTATTTGGCGGTTGGAAGGAGGCAGATCTGACGTACGAGGCTGTCGCCGAACACGTCCGCAACGAGTCCATGCGACGCAGTGGCGCCGAGGCAAACATCTCAGCCTATGCCTCTCGCTTCGGTGGACAAAGTGCAAGCTCTCGCTCCAGTCAAGGCAACAGCGGAAGCGGTGGCGGTGGAGGGAAAGGCAATGGTGGCGGGAAGAGTTCCAAGAAGCCCGGCAACTGTCACAACTGTGGCAAGGCTGGGCACTGGGCTAGGGACTGTCGTAGTCCCAAGAGAGAAGGCGGGAACAAAGGTGGAAAGGAGAAGAAGGAGCTCACCAACATGATGGCTAGGGGGCTGCCCATGAAGGGCGCAGCGATCCTTAGGCCCGGGGCATTCGNGCGGAAGCGGTGGCGGTGGAGGGAAAGGCAATGGTGGCGGGAAGAGTTCCAAGAAGCCCGGCAACTGTCACAACTGTGGCAAGGCTGGGCACTGGGCTAGGGACTGTCGTAGTCCCAAGAGAGAAGGCGGGAACAAAGGTGGAAAGGAGAAGAAGGAGCTCACCAACATGATGGCTAGGGGGCTGCCCATGAAGAGCGCAGCGATCCTTAGGCCCGGGGCATTCGCCCTTGACTCGGGCACCAACCACCACTCATCAAAAGAGAAGGGTGGATTTGTCTCCATGGCCGAATCTGTCATGCGCATCAAGTGTGCAAACGGTGGCGTCGTCCAAGCCATGGGCGAAGGGGACAAGGTGATCACGTTCAACGTGAATGGTGCGGAGAAGGCAGTCAACCTTCAAAAGGTGGTGTACATGCCCTCCTTCGCAGCCAACTTGCTGTCTCTCTCACAAATCACCGACAACAACATGACAGTGGTGTTCACCAACAAGGAAGAGGTGGCCCTAAAAAACGAGGACATCCAGATTTTGTACACCAAAGACGACCTCATGCTTCAAGTTCCAAGAGTCGACGGCCTCTACGTGCTTCAAACCAAAGTCACCAAGGCGTCGGATGAGGGACTCACATGTGCCACCAAGACAGTGTCACCGGAGCCGAAGGATGCACCACTGGCGACCGTTGCGGCCGCCACATCAACCAAGGACACAGATGCTGAGCTGTGGCACCGGCGATTTGGCCACGCGGCCAACAGCATGCTGCAAAAGATGCAAGAGCAAGAGGTAGTCCGCGGAATGGAAGGGTGCACTATGAAGCATGGCGAAGGGTGTACATTGTGTGAACCATGCCTCCAAGCGAAGGCAAAGAAGAAGCCGTTTGGGAGAGGAGGTCAACGAGCGGAGCACGTCTTGGAACTGATACACAGTGACGTGTGTGGACCCTTCCGCACACCGTCTAACGGAGGAAGCAAGTACTTCCTGACCTTCATTGACGNCGCAAGTTGTGGATCTACTTCCTCAAAACAAAGGGAGAGGTCAAGGAGAAGCTCCTCGAGTTCGTCGCCATGGTGGAGCGGCAAACGTCGAAGAAGGTGAAGGCGCTCCGAAGTGACAACGGGGGTGAGTACGAGGCATGCAAGCCTTGGCTCAAGCATCATGGCATCCGCCATGAGCAAACCACCCCTTACAACCCCCAAAGCAACGGCGTTGCCGAGAGGATGAACCAGACCCTACTCGGCATGGTGCAAAGCATGCTCTTCTACGCCAAGCTCCCACCTCGCTTTTGGGCTGAAGCACCAACAACGGCTTGCTACCTCTTGAACCTCACACCAGCGACCGCCTTGCGGAAGCGTGGAAAGGAGCAGGACAAGCAGCTGAAGACCCCACAGGAAGCATGGTCGGGAAAGAAACCCAACGCATCTCATCTGAAGGTGTTCGGGTCAACTGCATGGGTGAAGATCCAGTCGGGAGAAGGTGGAGGCAAGCTCGATGCACGCTCCAAGAAGTGCATCATGGTTGGGTACGACACATCACACAAAGCCTATCGGCTTTGGGACCAGGCAGCAGGCAAGCTTGTGAGGAGCCACGACGTCGTGTTCGACGAACGCACCCTTGGAAAGGGAGAGCTGCTGGACCCGACCCTCACTCCCAAAGCGGGAGAGTGGATAGTGTTCCTTGAGTCCGGAGACCAAGCACCCGACAACTGGCTCGCCTTACCAGCAGGTGGTGGGAATGGGAGAGTGGCTGCGGAGGATGATGCAGCATCTGACATGGACGCGGATACCGAGGCGTCCGAGGCTTCCGAGTCTGACTTGGAGTCGGACGACTCTTCTGACGACAACGACGACGACAAACCACCACCTGTGGAAGCACCAGCACCAAAGCAAGAAGCGGCACCACTATCCCGGCGCAGTTTGCGACCAAAGAGAGCACCTTTGCGGTATGAGGATGATTGGACCGGCCTTAGCTGGTCGTGCATGGCTCAGGGAGAGCCATNGGATAGACCCGACAAGGCCCACGTGGTGGGATCCAAGTGGGTCCTCCGAGTGAAGAAGAAGCAAGACGGCAACATCGACAAGTTCAAGGCAAGGGTAGTGGCTAAGGGGTTCTCTCAACGCCCGGGCTCCGAGTACGATGAGACGTTCGCGCCCGTCGTGACCTTTGCCTCCATCCGCTCTCTCCTTGGCATTGCTGCCGCAAAGAACTTGGAGATACACCAGATGGACGTCAGGACAGCTTTCCTTTATGGGAAGCTTGACAAGGAAGTGCTGATGGAGGTGCCCGAAGGAGTCGAAGCTCCCAAGGGCAAGGTGTGCAAGTTGGTGAAAGCGCTCTACGGGCTGAAACAGGCCCCAAGGATGTGGTACAAAGAGATGGACGGTTTCATGACCGGCCTCTCCTTCGCGCATTGCCAGAATGACCCGAGCATGTACGTGCGCGATGATGGGAGAGGGCTGATGCTGGTTGCGCTGTACGTGGATGATCTGATCATCTGCTCGTCTTCGGTCGAGCTGCTGGATGGGCTGAAGTCTGGCCTCAGCAAAAGGTTCAAGATGAAGGACATGGGTCCTCTCGAGTATTACCTCGGGATTGCCATCCACCGCAACCGAGTAGCAGGCACCATCGAACTCAACCAAACCAAATACATTGGTGAGGTACTGAAGCGCTACCACATGGAAGACTGCAAACCTGTCAGCACCCCAATGACGACCGACACAAAGCTGAAGGCCTCCATGTCGCCAAGCAACGAAGCAGAACAAAGGGAGATGCAAGACATCCCCTACCAGTCCGCCGTGGGTAGCATTATGTACGCCATGGTAGGGACTTGTCCGGACATCTGCTATGCTGTGGGACAAGTGAGCAGATTCGTGGCCAACCCTGGGCCACAACATTGGCAGGCAGTCAAGCGCATCTTGCGCTACCTGCAGAAGACACGTCACATGGGCCTCGCCCTTGGAGGCCAAGAAGGAACGGACCCCTTTTGTCTGAAATGCTACACCGACGCTGACTGGGGAGAAAATCTCGACGACAGGAAATCCAACTCTGGATACGTGTGTATCTTGAATGGCGCTGCCATCTCATGGGCCAGCAGGAAGCAGGATTGTGTTTCCGTGTCCACGGCTGAGGCAGAGTACGTTGCTTTGTCTGAGGTGTGCAAGGAGACTCAATGGCTCCGCAGCCTGCTTGGCGAAATGATTGTGCCACAGAAAGATGCCACGATCGTACACGTGGACAACATGAGCACCATCTCGATGGCTGAAGACGAGATCATCTCCCGGCGAACGAAGCATATCGACATACGTTACCACTACTCACGTGACCTGGTCATGAAGAGTGTGGTGGACTTGCAGCACTGCGGAACAAAGAGCATGCTTGCTGACTGCATGACCAAGCCGCTGGACAGCGACTTGCATTATGAAGGCATTCGTGGATTCGGCATGAGGAGTGCGGCAGAGGAAGGGTGAGCTCCAAGGCATTGATGGAGCCGAGCAAGGGACAGATGGACAGAGGTGCAAGGGAGAGATTTGTTGAAATAGTGTGCACCTTGTCCACTGCCTAGCTGGCTAGCTACACATACAGACAAGGCATGCACTGATTTATGGAGTATGTCCCCTTGGTCTGTTCTGAGATGGGCCAGGAATGCACTGCCCATAATGGGTATGTCCCCTGTGGCTCATCATAGGAACCATACCTTTTTGGCTTGGTTGATTAGGCACCGGAGTCTCAAACCAGAGGTCGCGGGTTCAAACCCCGCGNAGGAAGCTTCTAGGAAGCTTACTAGAGCCTGCCTTGAGGATGACACTTGGCGGTCTAAGGACGCGCCAAGTAGGAATGTAGGATGAGGTTGGCTCCAGTGGAGCCACTACAAGCAGAAGCTTTAGCAAAGCTCTGCAAGTATAAAAGCCCGTACCTTGCATGCATCCATTTACAGTTCTTGCCTTTGAGACTCCTCACAGAGTGTCCAACCAAAGGTAGACACTAAAGACCAACATGCGGACTTCGTGAGGTTGCAAACCAAACGAACCTAAGTGTGGATCCCTCGTTCGAGGGTGATATGTTATCTTGGTTGCAATACCAAGAGCGGTTGGCGGCCTCCCATGTCGGGACCCGTTTCTAGACCGTTGCTATCCGGCGCATTGACAAATACACACAACAAAAAGTGCATAAGAAGCATGTGATTAACCATACCTTGAGGCCCAGCGGGCTCCCTTTCAATACGGCGTTGACATAACAAGTAGTTTTTTACATTGTGTGGCTTTTTGTATGCTTGCTAGGTACGGCATTCTTAATGCGTGACACAACTTTGACTTTGGCATCACTGATGTGCGAAACTTGGATATCTCTTCTTTATTGAGAATTTGTGGATACATGGTTACCCCTACAGTTCCAAAGTCAACTTATTCTTTTGCGCCATGCACTCTAGCAGCTGATTTTCTGCATTTTGCCTCATAGATATTGACTCTCAATGTTTTTGCCACATACCCGGATTGCCCCTCAAAGTCAGCAAGGAAAAGCAGTTCTGCAACCCCCCCCCCTTCCCCCCTCGTGACGTTCAGGGCAGTTGGATGTTTTAAAGGTTGGGGTACCTCCCAAGCTCCGCGGTAGTAAGGCGTGGGAGACTCCCTTTCAGTCATGTCCCTGACATACAGGAATCCCTAAACCGTGCAAGTGGGCATTTTTTTGTTTACATTCATGGCCTACTGTACATCAACCTCGGGAATTTTATGCCGTTTTGGTCAAAAGAATTTTTGTCACCTGCCCCAACCTCCGTTGTTCCGCTCCCGAAGGTTCTGACAAATTGGACCACTTTCTAGAACAGTCAACAGAAGTTTTGTAATATTTTGATACTATTTGGTCAACCTCTTGACAACGCAAGACTTGTCTAGAACCACGCCTTCATACTCTTGAAGCCTACCAGCTTCCCAGCGGAGCTTCTTGAAGTGACCAGCCATGGCACAACCTCAGACATGTTGCTTGCCTTGAGAGTCGAGGACCCAAAATATGCCTCACTGTGATTCTTGTCATTGTATTTATGCGTTTGACTTGTTCAAAATGAGTAAATCAAGTACATCTACTGCATACTATGATTTATCCCGAATTTGTACCCATTTGTGTTTGCGTTTGGCTTTGTACCAATTCCTCCAATTGTCTACTGACCCGCACCTCATCTTTGTAAACCACCCATGTTTTGCTCACCATGAAACTTGGTAGCAGAGCATGGAGGCACTAGAGGGACAGCTGACGCATAACCGCTAGGCGACAACCTCGCACGAGTGTTCAACACATCTCCACTCTCAAGATTTTGCAGACTTTGCCATGATGACAATGAATGGAGCGAGCGCACTAGATGAAGACCAGCAGTAATTGGAAAAGATTCTATCCATGACGGATCAGCGACATGTAAAGAATGATTCTAGTCAGGCAAATTAGACAGTAGCAGCAATTTTCATGCTGAATGGCACAGCACCGATGACCCTGACAGCCAACCCATTAAAGGACCCCTCAAACTTGGCAAACCATTGGCCCCCACCGTTTCCTGCCAAGGAAACACCTATCACAATGGGAGGCACCAGCCAAAAACCTCGCATAAAATAAGATCTATCCCCAACAGTGTTGGGACCCAAGAGCCTCAACACCCACCTACTCCAACAATTGTTGGAGAAGGAAAAAAAAACTGAACGCGGTGATGGAGGAGCCTTGGAATATTTGTGCGAATGAAGCAGTGCTCACCGAGAGAAACATTCAACTATCGAGTGAACCCCATGTTTTACCAGCAATCCCCAAGCCATCAGATATTGCAATCTCAAAGGAACTGACAGTCAGGATGTGGATAACAAGTTTGGGGGTCTAATTCATTACTGCTAATGTCAACAATATCAAGAAGAAGATTTTCATGGCACGCCTTTAAGGTGGTTGTCTGATCGAAAGACCATCCAATGACAGCATGAGGTCAGCAGAGCTAGATTGATGTCTTGCATGATTACTCTCACATTGTTGGCCACAGGCGTTCTATCTCCCTTGTAGATAAACATGACGCAGCACGACTTGCCAAAGCCACCGGTGAATTGGAACGATTTCATGCTTGCCACTCTTGTCCGCTTTGGAGAGATGAACAAAAAGCCTCGCATATGGTACAGGCTTTGATGTATGCATTAGCAGTCTAGCATGGTGGAGTACACAACAGCTTTGCAAAATCATCACCAGAAGCGACCTCACCTCCATTGTATTTCTACTACAACGACAACCTCAAGCAAGATATCTGGTCAGCAATCCCTATGTTTGGCATCCAGAATATTCCAACAGTGCTGACTTTAATGCTTGGATGCAAAAATCCAATGGCTAGCGACCCCAAAGTCACAATTCTTATTGTGCCAGAGGGAAGTCATGATCGATAGAAACCTCGTCTCTGATGGAGATTGACGCTATCAATCAATGCGATCAACGGCTATGCTTGACTTGCAGGAAGCCAGGGCATATCTTGCATGATTTTTGGAAACGGCAGGAGCAGGCCAAAAGGGAGGAGGAAGTCGCAAAGAAAAAAAATGACAAGTCAAAAAAGGAAGAGGAGAGGAGTAGATGACGAGGCTCCTGTTCGGTCGGGAAAATCTTTGTCGACCGATTGCCCATCTGAGCAGCTGGCATTTCTGTAGACGAGGCTTCCTGAGATTGCAAATTTCAACAAGGGATAGGAGGCCAAGCAATCGACAATACTGCAATGAGTATAACTGAGGGATTGTAGGAGTCGTAGAACGGCACCGACACTACCGGATACACGAGCGTTTCACTACTTCATAAGCAACGACATGGTTCAGAAGCTGGGTTTTTACACCAAACTAATGGTATTAAAAGGAAAAACCATCCACAAATGCTTGCAGACCAGTTGAATTCACGTACCTCTCCTACTGTGAATCGGGGATTTGTATGATGTAACAGTCTAGAGAATTTTCCCAATGAATAACCACAACATTATCCTCTAGTACGATTTCTTGTACCTGTATAATCCGCCGGTGGACTAGAGCAGCAGATCAGTTTTATGCAGCATTAGTGGCAAAAGACAACACATGGCTCTGATCAAGCGGCCAACAATGCAGCCGCTAGTACAGGAAGCAGCGGAGGTGGAAGTAACAGATGAAGTTGTAGTAGTTGCAAAATTCTAGCTGATGTCTTTGGACGTAGCCAAGAGATTTCTGCAACACAGAGCACAAGCATGACTAGTCCATGTGGAGACAAGGGAAGCGGATGAAATTATAGTACTCAAGGAAAATGCATTGGCCTTGACATCTAACAAGTTTGTAAATGTACCTAAGGAGTTTGCATCACTCGTCGAGGGGTTCGAAAGGATTTTTTTCCTGACGAACTGCCTTGAAAGCTACCTCCGCAACTGAGCGTCAATCAGCAAAGAGACCTGAAGCTGGTATATTAGACCTATTGGATGAGCAGCCATGAGGTGGCCAAACTCAAGAAGCAGCTGTTGGAGAGATGCTCCTCACCATGGCAGGAGTGACTCCAAAAAGGAACACCAAAAAGACAAGCCTTAGTGGCTTAGTGGTTAATGGTGTCCACCTCTAGAGGCAGGGGCCCGGGTTCAAGTCCCACAAGATCAATTCCTGCCCTACCTTAAGGGAGGTGGAAAATAGATGCCAAGAAGCTAGCTCAACCTCTAGGATTCCTCCTTAAGGTTCTAGAAGGCGAGGTGAGGGTTCAGGAAGGTGGCACACCTTCTAGAAGGGGTGACTTGTCCTACAAGGCATCTAGAGGTGCCTTGGTCTTCCGGATACCTTCCCTCCTACTAGAAGCAAACTGAGGAATCTAGGAAGGGGTAGAAGCTTCTAGAGGAAGGAAGGGATGCCTTCCTAGGTGGGAAAAGGACAGCCTACCAAGGGCCACTCTAGAAGCCATAGAATCTGCTAGGAAGCTCCAAATCTGGCATGCTTTGGTGTTCTGGAAAGCTTAGATCAGTGGCTCTAAAGTGCCACTGCTTGTGGGCCTTGATCAAGTGACAATTCCCAGTCAATTCAGGCCAAAACTATTGCCTCACTCTCTGACCAGTTTTCTGCCATCCTTGGAACCAGTTGCCTCCACAGTTTCAGTCTCTCCAAAAACAGTTGGTGGTGTAAACCAGCTGCTGCTAGGGACCTTCCAGGGTGCACACTCATTCTCAGGCCAACAAAGGGTTATGGGCCCACGCCTCTAAGGGGTTCCAAGCCAGCTTGATTTCACACTTCCCATAGCAAGACATGGCGACCAGCGAGCAAGAGAGCATCCGTACTGTCCTTAAGTTTGATGGGTCATGCTTTGCCTCGTGGAGGTGGCAGTTTGAGGTCTTCCTCGATGACAAGGGATTGTTTGAGCTCGTAAAGGGTGATGTGACTGCTGTGCCAGAGACTGCAATGGCTGAGGTGAAGGAGGCATACAAGAAGCACAACAAAAAGGCGTTGGCGCTTCTTGTGTCCGCGTTATGTCCGCCACAACTTGGGCACATCCAAGGATGTACCCTGGCCGTAGAAGCATGGTCAAAACTATGCTCCATGTACTTGTGAAGCAACCTTGCCTATGAGCTTTTCATCTTCAAACAACTTGTCACCCTCCGAGCCAACGAAGGTGACAACATCATGGAGATCATGCAGCAGATTGAGTCACTCGCAGTGGAGTGCGTGGCCACTGGTTGGGAGGTTGAATCTCAGTTGCAAGCTATGATCTTCCTTCTGGCCTTGCCGGAAAGTTGGAGTCCCATG
>SZWC01003707.1:95527-129500 GCA_023375785.1 Penium margaritaceum | reverse complement strand
TATCTTCCGGCGGTATGTCATGCCACGTACCATCGTCAGCGATCAAGATTGCTGTTTTACTAGCCGTTTTTGGCACTAACAGATGACAGGTTATGGCAGTCGGATCCAGCTATTAATGATGCCCCATCCTCAAAACAAGGGGAGAGTGGAGCAAACAAGTTAGATGCTCAAGGAACGTTCACACGTGCACATTATGCAAGCCACACGGAATAGATTCGACACCTAAACTGCCAATTGCAAAACTCACACTTAACTATGCAAGTTCCAATGCAACAGGTAAAATTCTGTTTGAAGTGGTACACGGCAAATTTCCGTCACACCAGAAGGAATTCAAAGCCAAAGCAACAATCCCAATGTCGACATCCACTGAAAGAAATTCTCTAGCATTTAGGAGGAAACATGAAAAAATCTCATGAAGTCACAAGAAGAATCAAGCAGCAGATTGACATTTCAGCGATGACAAAGTCAGCACTGAAAATCACATCCTAATTTTCTTGGTGAACATCAAACTCCAAGGAAAGGACTTTGCAAAGCTCAAACCTCTGTGGTTGGTTTTAGCTACTGAGCTAACCACCTCTGGCAGAGAAGCTGCAAAACCGAAAAGCTCACAAAGGTTTTTAGGCCTTCTTCCTTTGTTGACATGTGTCATGCACCCCAAACTTAATCAGGCATACACTTCACCTTCAAGAGTACTAACGCCTTAGCATTACATCTCAAGAAGAGCTCAAGTCGTCAATACGCAAGAGAGCATCAAGCAAGGGTTGATTGATCGGCATGCAAGACAAGTCCTGATATAGCTGTCTGTCCAGTCCTAGAACTCAAAAGCACATTCCTGGGAAGTGGCCTGAACCAGCCACGTCACCAATAGACTTGCACTGTGGGCTTGACACATAAGCATCCTAGTGTCAAGGTGACAGACCAACCATGTAGCGTCCAAGAAGCTACGGACTTTCTTTCTTGGAAGCTTCCACATCAAACAAGATATGCATGGGGTCAGGATCAAACTCATGACCTCTCACTTAGCCAAATCAACAAAATGGCCAAGGCAACCACTCACCCACATGGTGTACTCACAGGTCACATCTCACAAGAGACAGCGCATAGGTGAGTCACACAACAATGGATCTAGGGGTCATACCTCCACAAGCGGCAGATCATTCCTGATCCGTCATACAACACTGAACAAGGGGCAAAAACATTCAACAAATGTCTCCCTTGCACCTTGCGTCAGTCACCATCATCATTCTTCATTAGTTGCGTTGACCTTGCCGATACCTTGCCTACCCGCCTGGTGGAGATCCTTGTCCATTGGCTTTGTAAGCATGTCAGCCCGGTTGAGCTTGGTACCGACATACTCGAGCTCCACTGTCTTCTTGTAGACCAAGTCTCGAGCGTAGTGGTAGCGGATCTCGATGTGCTTTGTGCGCCTGGACAGGACGGGGTTCTTTGACATGACAATGGCACTCATGTTGTCAATCTTGATGACTGTCGCCGTTGCCTGTGGTGCCTTCATCTCAGATAGTAAGCTTTGTAGCCACTGCATCTCTTTACACACCTCAGCCAAGGCGATGTACTCAGCTTCAGCTATTGACACAGAGACACATTCTTGCTTGCAACTTGCCCAACTGACTGCACCTCCATTCAACATACACACAAAGCCGGAGGTGGATTTTCTGTCATCGATATTCCCTCCCCAATCAGCATCAGTGTAGCACATGAGACGGAGTGATACGGATCCAGCGATGCCTCCAAACTGGAGCCCCACGTGCCACGTCCCCTGAAGGTAGCGCATGATGTGCTTCACGGCCTGCCAGTGAAGTGGACCGGGATCAGCCACAAACCGGCTCACCTGCCCAACAGCATGGGCTACATCTGGTCGGGTGGCGACCATGGCATACATCAGACTGCCCACTGCAGGCTGATTTGGGATGCCCAGCATGTCAGTTTTCTCCGCTTCATTGGATGGGGACATGGAGGTGGAGAGTTTGCACTCCGAGCTCATGGGTGTGCTGGCAGGTTTGCAATCTGCCATGTCGTATCGTTTGAGGATTGAGTCGATGTATTTTGTCTGGTTCAGGCTGATAGTACCTGCTGCTCTGTCGCGCTTGATGGCAGTTTGAAGATAGAAGTCAAGAGGACCCATGTCCTTCATCTCAAATCTGCTACTCAGTTGCCCCTTGAGATCGTCTAGCAGTTGCGTCGAAGAGGAGCATAGAATCAAGTCATCAACGTACAAGGCGGCTAACATAGTCCCTTTGTCACTCTCATGCACGTACATGCAAGGGTCATTGTCGCAGTGCATGAAGGACTCCTTGGCTATGAACGTGTCCATCTCCTGGTACCAAAGTCTTGGCGCTTGTTTTAGCCCATAGAGTGCCTTCACCAATCTGCACACCTTGCCCTCAGGAGCATCAACCCCCTCCGAAATCTCCATCAATACCTCCTTGTCAAGTTTGCCGTAAAGGAAGGCTGTCTTGACATCCATCTGGTGGACCTCCATGTTCTCGGCAGCAGCAATGGCGAGCATTGACCGGATGGAGGCAAACGTCACAACTGGAGCAAAGGTCTCATCCTACTCTAAGCCAAGCTGCTGGGAGANCCTGGTACCAAAGTCTTGGCGCTTGTTTTAGCCCATAGAGTGCCTTCACCAATCTGCACACCTTGCCCTCAGGAGCATCAACCCCCTCCGAAATCTCCATCAATACCTCCTTGTCAAGTTTGCCGTAAAGGAAGGCTGTCTTGACATCCATCTGGTGGACCTCCATGTTCTCGGCAGCAGCAATGGCGAGCATTGACCGGATGGAGGCAAACGTCACAACTGGAGCAAAGGTCTCATCCTACTCTAAGCCAAGCTGCTGGGAGAACCCCTTTGCTGCCACCCGGGCCTTGTACTTGTCTATCTTGCCATCCTGTTTCCTTTGTTACTTTCAGCACCCACTTGGACCCCACAATGTGTGCCCCGGCAGGTCTGTCCACCAGCACCCATGTCCCATTCTCTTCAATGGAGCTGAGTTCACTGTGAATTGCTTGGTCCCCCTGTGCTTTGTCAGGCCGAGTGAGTGCCTGTGCGGCAGACGTTGGCTCCTCTTAAACCAAGAATGAATAGTTGAAGCATGTCCATTCACCCCTATCTGCGTCGTAATGCTGCTGAGGTACTTTGAAGTGTGAACTGCTCCTTTAACGTGCTGGCTGGTGCTGTTGATGTGGAGGCTAGAGGTCTGGTTCGTCGTTGATGATGGGAAAGGCATCCTCCTCATGTTCCGGAGGATCGGATACGTCGAAATCAGAGTCTGATTCCTCCTAGTCATTTGCATGAGCTCCTCTCTCTGTTCTAGTACCTATCCCATGCCATTGTGCTGGTCCTTCATCTCCCTCTTCAAGGAGAGTGAGCCACTCTCCCTGTTTTGGAGCGTTCTAGAGTTCGAGATGCTCTCCCTTACTGAGAGACGTTTCGTGGAAATCCACGTCTTTGCTGCAGATGACCTTCTTGGCTCCTTGGTCCCACAGCCGATAAGCTTTGTGGGCGGTGTCATAGCCGATGAAAATGCACTTTTGTGCTCTTGCATCAAGATTTCCAGGGCTCTTACCGGCCCGGACCTTGGCAAACCCGGTGCAACCAAACACCTTGAGATGGGAGGCGTCCGGCATCCTGCCTGACCATGCTTCTTGAGGCGTCTTCAACTGCTGTGTCTGCTTCTTCTTGCCTCTCCTTTGTAGAGCTGCTGCAGGTATGAGGTTCAAAAGGTAGGTAGCCGTACGTGTTGCTTCAGCCCAGAACCTAGGAGGAAGCTTGGCGTCAAAGAGCATGCACCTTGTCATGCCTAGGAGCATCTGGTCCATCCTTTCTGCTACGCCGTTGCTTTGAGGTGAGTAGGGCGCAGTTTTCTAGTGTTCAATGCCCTGTGTCTTGAGCCACTCCCTACAAGCTTCGTACTCTCCCCCGTTGTCCGTCCTGAATGCCTTCACCTTCCTTCCACTCTGTCGCTCAACCATAGCGACAAAGGCTTGCACATTCTCATTCACCTCACTTTTCTTTTTGAGAAAGTATATCCAGACTTTACGGCTGTTATCGTCGATGCATGTGAGGAAATACCTGCTGCCTCCATTTGACGGTATGCAAAAGGGACCACATACGTAAGAGTGGACAAGATCAAGAGGTGCGAGAGCATGCATGCCATTGCGCTTGAAGGGTTTCCTTTTCGCCTCGCCTTGAAGGCATGGCTCCCACATGATCTCCGCTCCCTCCACCTCATCACCTAGCTCCATCCCACGCACTAGCTCTTGCTTTCCCATGAGCTCCAATGTGCGATGAGCCACGTGCCCAAAGTGCCTATGCCACAGGTTCTCGGAGGATGTGCACAGTCTAGAATGAACAGCCCTGATGGCTGCATTTGCTTGCGGTTTTGTTGTTGAATCATCTGCTGCCACTAGATGGACTGCTACCAAATGACAACTTCAACGGCTGAATCTTTGGTGGAGAGTGACAATGAGGAGAGGAGCAGTGCAGACTCAGATGAGGAAGGACATGTTGGAGTAGTGGAAGTAGTGGCAGCAGATGATTCAGCAACAAAACCAGTTGTCGTTTGGTAGCAATCCCTCCTCCTTTGGTGCTTGGATAGTTTCGTCAAAACCAGGAGATGGAGGAGGGACTGCTACCAAACGACATCTGATGCCACGTAGAGTCCATCAACGCGAGGAACTTGTGCGACAACCTTCTTGGCAGAGTAGGAGATGTTGATATCCTTGGTACGAACTATCACCGCTTCCTTCTCTGTAAAGACCACTGTCATGCCATGGTCAGTTATCTTAGACACGGAGACCAGGTTGGCTGTGAAGGAGGGCAAGTAGACCACCCCCTCTAGCTTGAGGTTGGAATCTCCAGAGGCCTGGAGGCCTCTGGAGATTCCATCAGGCCTCTGGCCTGTCATCAGGCCAGAGTGTCATCGGTGGAGATTCCGACCTCAAGCTAGAGGGGGTGGTCTACTTGCCCTCCTTCACAGCCAACCTGCTCTCCGTGTCAAAGATAACTGACCATGGCATGACAGTGGTCGTTACAGAGAAGGAAGCGGTGATAGTTCGTACCAAGGATATCAACATCTCCTACTCTGCCAAGAAGGTTGTCGCACAAGTTCCTCGCGTTGATGGACTCTACGTGGCATCAGATGTCGTTTGGTAGCAGTCCCTCCTCCATCAGTTGTCGTTTTGTAGCAGTCCCTCCTCCTTTGGTGCTTGGATAGTTTCGTCAAAAAATCCTAGCATATCTCTGTCATCCACAATGATCTCAAACTGCCACTTCCAGAGTGCAAACCCCTCTCCATCAAACTTGAGGATGGGCGAATGATTCCCTGGTTCCCCTGTCCCTGCCATCCCTACAACTACAACTGCTACAGCTGCTGCACCTGTTGTTGATGCCGATGAACCTGTTTTTGACGCTGTTGTAGGCTGTTGGTGAGAAGAGGAAACTGCTTCCCCTGTTCACGTTGGCCGTTGCAAGCAGATGTAGGCTGATGTAGGCTGATGTAGGCTGATGTCAGCTCCTAAGGTAGAAAGGTGCAGATGTGTTGCATTCCCCTCCTGTTGATGTTGCCCTGCAAACGGAGAAGTTGGGTGAGACCGAAGTCGCTCTCACTGCTTGTGAACTTAGCGGTTGCGTGCATGAAACTTCCCTAACCAGAGGAGTGGGCCCACAACCCTTTGCTAGCTACTGAGCTTACCACCTCTGGCAGAGAAGCCGCAAAACCAAAAATCTCACAAAGGTTTTTAGGCCTTCTTCCTTTGTTGACATGTGTTATGCACCCCAAACTCAATCAGGCATACACTTCACCTTCAAGAGTACTAACGCCTTAGCATTACATCTCAAGAAGAGCTCAAGTCGTCAATACGCAAGAGAGCATCAAGCAAGGGTTGATTGATGAGCATGCAAGACAAGTCCTTTTATAGCTGTCTGTTCAGTCCTAGAACTCAAAAGCACATTCCTGGGAAGTGGCCTGAACCAGCCAGGTCACCAATAGACTTGCACTGTGGGCTTGACACATAAGCATCCTAGTGTCAAGGTGACAGACCAACCATGTACGGTCCAAGAAGCTACGGACTTTAAGCTTCCACAGCAAACAAGATATGCATGGGGCCATAATCGAACTCATGACCTCTCACTTGGCCAAATTAACAAAATGGCCAAGGCAACCACTCACCCACATGGTGTACTCACAGGTCATATCTCACAAGAGACAGAGAATAGATGAGTCACACTACAACGGATGTAGGGGTCATACCTCCACAAGGGGCAGAGCATTCCTGATCCGTCATACAACACTGAACAAGGGGGAAAAACATTGAACAGTTGGCATCATTTTAGATCAAAAAATAAAAATCCCTTTCGTTTCTTGGCTTTGCCTGCCTGTCAGCATGACGATCCACCCTGTCTTCTACATCAGCAAGCTTAAGTTCTATTGGCATCCCAGAAAGAACCTCTCGAGTGAGAACCTTCTGTCCAAATGAACGAGGATACACAGTAAGTAGTTAAAGACATCCTCTGACATTGACGCTATGGAAAGCGACAAAGTATCTGGTCAAGTTTTGTGGCTACGACGGTATGCAAAACAGCTAGGAGCCCTTCGACAAACTGTGAGACATCAATCACCTGATTGATGGCTACTACCGCCATCACCAGCCAACATTTTCTTTCACGCATTGATGTCGTGGCTAAAAGGGAAGGGGGGGATTTCAATGTCCCTGATGTACACAAGGCCCTAAATTCTGCGTGTGGGTATTTCTGTCCTTTCACTCATGGCCCATCGTGCATCCACCTCTGGAATTTTATGCCATGCAGTCAAAGAAATTTTTGGCCACCTTTCTTGACCTCCGGTGTTCCTCTCTTGAAGGTTCTCACAATTTTGAGTACTTTTTAGAATGGTCAAAAAACATGTCATGAACCGTATCAATGTTTTGATATTGTTCAGTCAACTTCTCAACTGCGGCGGAAATTTGTAAAACAATGCCACCATATTCTCAAAGCCCCCAACTTCTGGGTAGATCTTCTTGAAGCAACCACTCGCGGTGTGACCTTGCATGCGTTACTTGCCTTGAGCGCCAAGGACACAACATATGCCTCATTGTGACTCTCGTCATTGCATGCATGTGTTTGAATTGTATATTATCCATTTATCAGTTCCTAGAAATTTCTACTGGTATGCACCTCATCCCTATGAACCACCCATGTTCTGCTCAGCACAACACTTTCAACGCAGGCGGAGTTGGTCTCCCAAACTCACTCACACATACAAAACAAAATTTTGGTCAAATTCAAAAGTGCCCGGATATCCAATGACAATGTTTGGAGTAAACAGTAGATGGTATTTCTTCTCATGTTGGCTATGGCTTCGTGCAAAAATGCCCTTATTTGCATAATTTGGAAGTGGGAATCTGACAGTCGTCTGTTGTTGTTACATCCCTTGAGGGAATGAGAGAACTCTTCTAATGACAATTTGTGCAAGAGATTCCAATGTAGTGAACAACGTAACAAACAAAGCTTGAATTGGTGGAGAGATAGCAAAGATATGCATAGATGAATAGAATTAGTACACAAAATAAAAATTAATGAGGATATAGTTAGTAATCCACATGCATGTGTCAAAAGGCACAAGTACAACCAAATCGGTGGAAAATAGACCAACCCAGCTGCAAGATTCAAAACAGCAGCTGGATGTATTTAATAGACGCACGGGCTCCTCAATTGTCCGAATAACAAACAAAAAGAAGCACCTAGTGTAGAAAAAACTACTCTACGCATCTGGATCATGAACAAGCAAGGATAGTACCACTGAGAGAATGGCCTTTAGGAGGTAGTCACCAACAAAATTCCAGAGAGCATGTGAGGATATGTCTTGTGAGGCTCATGCTGTCAAAGTAGTTGTTGAGAATTCACGGCATCCCTGCGAGCCGTGGCAACAAGTCCATGGATCACTGTGAATTAAACTCCAAAACTCCTCCATAACCCGTAGGTGCTAGTCACCAGAAGCGAGCATGGATCACAGAGTGACAACAATGAGAACATACAGCAAGGGGCACAAGACAGGGCCACACAAAACTGTGGACCAAGAGAGAAATGAGCAAAATCGAGACAAAACATGTGAGCAACAGCATACACAAGAAGTCCAGTATTGTGAACCGCAAAACTGAACTTGCCAATGCACAACGCCTTCGTGAGAAGGTGTGCAGGATGTTGCCACGTGTCAATGTTAATGACACGGACATCACCACATGAACTATGCTCATGAATACAATGATGCTCAATGTTGATGTGCTTTGTGCATTTTTGACACATGCCATCATGCTCTACTATGTGGCATGTGCTTTCATTTTCAAAGTGGATAACAATGCAGTGGATGGGTTAGCGCAGTTGCTGCATGAGGTGGCAAAACCAGATGCTCTCACAAAACCCAGCCTCCAACGGGACATACTTAGCATCAGTTGAGTTCCACGCTACGTAATCCTGCTTGCCACTCTTCCACGAGATAGCTGTGCCTCTGACAAGGATGATGTAGCCGGACCGGCTTCACGCATCAGGATCGTGGGCCCACTCACTGTCAGTGTATTCGTGAACCACCACAGATGGCTGCATGGGAAAGCACAAGCCTATGCGTGGGATAGACATGACATACCAAACAATTCATATTGTAGTCACAAGATGGAGGTGACACAGATGTTGTGACTAATGCAGCAAGAAATTCACAGCGGAGGTAGCATCTGCATGTATTGTGATCCCAAGGAACATTAGAGAGCCAATGACTCGGAGGTACGCCATGACATCGACAAGCTCCCCCACATGAGCTGGGTCTGCTAATGTGAGAAGCCTCTGCCTAGCAAGAGTCTAAGGCATGGATGCAAAGGAGCATGTGGCCAACATGTCAGAAAAATTGCTCCCCCGATGTTCGGACATAACCAGCTTGATGCACATGTAGTGTGTGATACTGGCGACCACACTCAATCTCCAATCTCAAGAAGACATAAGGTGGGCCAATATCCTTCATTTTGCACACAGACTAGAGAATATCCTTCATGATCTGGACAACCTGAGGGTCCGGGGACGCAACAAAGAGGTCGTGTACATAGACTAAGACACCGACAAATGGTGCAAGGGAAGCACATGCAAATAGAGCTGGATTGACTGTGTTGTGGTGATAACCTCCTTACTCCAAGATAGTAGAGATCTCAAGGTTTGAGCAACGTGGATATTGTTTCAGGCCATGAAAGGCCTTTTGGAGGTGCTCGAATCTGTTTGTGCCATACTCAAACCCTAAAGGCAGGATGAGATCGATCTCTTCCTTGAGATCGCCATACCAAAAAGACATTGTTCACGTCCATCTGGTGGAGCTCCCAATCATTCAAAGCCGCTTGACTCAACAAGGCCCTTGCTGTGGTGTACCTGCTGAAAGGTGTACAGGTGGCTTCAAATTCCACACCATGCACTTGCAAGAATCCCTTGGCTGTGAGACGGGCCTTGTACCGTTCCACAGAACCGTTGGTCCCCTTTTTCCTTCAAAACACCCGACAAGTTAAGATGGCCGTATGACAAGGTGGGAGCTTCACCTTCTCATAGATCCAATGCTCCTTGATTGCAGCAAGCTCATCACACATAGTGTGCTCTCAGATTGTTTAAACTGCAACGGAGCGGCTTTGTTGCACAATGTTCGGTTCAGGTACATGTACCATGGTTCCACTCATAACAAGTGCGGTCGCAATTGAGGGATGTGGCAGAGGCTAAGTAGAATGAGCTACCATAGTGGGTCAGTGGAACACATCAGTGACGAGAGAATATCCAAGGACGGTGTTTGGCTACACCACAGCTGCCGCCAGGCCAAGAGCGTCAAAACCAAGCAGGATGTGTGGGGTCATCGACACCACTGTGAACAGGATGGGCTGACTGTAGAGGCCTTGAGGGGCCAGCCGAGGCAGTAAAACTGGCAGAAGAGGCATAGTGAGGTGTAAACTGCAAGGGTTTTAGACAACCACCAGGCGCTCAAATGAACTGCAACAAGATAGGGGGCTAGGAGGGTGCAACTGGGTCTACTTGAGATGGAACCGCAACCGGTGACACATGCAGTGGTGCTAGAATCGAGAGCAATGTGACAGGAGAAGACATAGGTGATGAAGATGCGGATACGTTGAGAGATGAAGCACATGACACAGGTGTCAATGCGGATGCAATAGGAGGCAAGACGGGTGATGATGTACATGTGGAAATAGATGATGTAGGCAATGGCATAGATGTGACAAGAGATGCTGCAAATGACAATGCAGACTGGGTAGGAGATGATGAAGGCGATGATGTAGATGCAACAAGAGATGAAGTAGGTGATGATGCTGATGGGGTAGGAGATGAAGCAGGCGACGGCATGGCTAGGACATATGGAGTGTAGCCACTGTTGTAGGGCACATCACAGACGGATGAGCGATGTAGATTACCTTGTGCATAATTCAGGCAGTCAGTAGTCCATGACGCAGGGAATGTGCTAGGGTCAAGATCAGTGGCAGGGTATGATGGAGAGGCTATGGATAACAGCTGTATGCACGTGACACAGGCGGTGATGGAGCAAACGCATGTGTGCAAGGGAAACAAAAGGAGAAACATACACATGCAATGTGGTTATGGCAATGGACAATGGTGCAATCAAGGGTACATGATAAAACTTGTCACAATGCAGACCACATCAAAACAGACGATTAGAAGGCACAGTGCCAGTGTTGCAAGAGGAAATTTAGTCCATGCCCTGATAATCGAAGGCAATGACAAGCAACAAGCTGACGTCAAGAGCAGGCACAAAGAGAACATCTTGCAAGAAGACATCAATCGATGGACAAACGCCATGGACTGGCAACATTTGGCCAGAGTCAGTGCGGAAGGGCCACACGTCACCAACATGACCCAACGTGTCAAACACAACACGTCACGAGGTTATGTGAGGAGTGACCCCAGAGTCAATGATCCGGAAACCACTGGACACACAAGATGGGGCAGTCACATGACACTTGGAGATACTACAAACAAGTCCAGGAGAGTGCTCAGCACTTCCAAAAGTCATAGCAAGGAGACAAGGCAGGGTAAACGACTGCCAAAGCTCAATCCAATCCACTGCCAGTGAAGCCCCACGAGGCGATGCACCCTGAGGACTCTGTCCGATGAACAATGGTGAAATTGAAACTCGTCCACCAAATGCATACCAGAGGAGAAATTGGGAGGCCAATTTTGGGGAAGGATAGTGAAAGCTGGAGCAGGCATACCCAAACCATGTCACGATGCGGCAGGAGATGCTGAGGGACCAGAGGGGACAGATGGAGCAGATGACAGATGAAGACCCTCACCCTGGATCTCCCCTCACAACTCTTGAGAGCCTCTACCCTCACAGCTCTGGAGAGCTCCCTCAAGAGCCACACCTTGTGCAAATATATGTCATGGTCCCCCCTTACAGACCCGAGATCCCTAATTTTGAGTCTCTCTCCTCTTGCACCTCCTTACTCCTCTCCTCCATCTACCCTCTCTCCCCCGCCACCACTGTCCTATTTTCTGAAATGTCAGGATTCTCACAGCAATGATAGTCACCCACCACATGACTTGACAATGACAGCGATATCTCAATGCATACCTCTTTAGTCTTGTCTGCGTTTTGGCCTCACGGCTTGCCTGCTGGTAGTGTGTCATTTTTTTTACACAGAGTTTACTGCTTCCTCATAATGTAACTCGTCAGGAAACGTGATG
Organism: Penium margaritaceum; assembly: GCA_023375785.1. NCBI lineage: Eukaryota > Viridiplantae > Streptophyta > Zygnematophyceae > Desmidiales > Peniaceae > Penium > Penium margaritaceum. The sequence continues at coordinate 117,745 of SZWC01003707.1, read as the reverse complement.
CACGTACTTTGAAAGCACACTTAGTTTCGGATTCTGGGCAGTAAAAGGGAGAAAAAAATTCAAGTTTTATTCCATGAGCAGAGTTTTACAGCTTGATTTACTGTTTGGCCTCTATTGTCTTCACTGAGATGTTCCATCCTGGACAGAAAACTTTGATTCTAGATGGGGATTGGTGAGCTGCATTCATAAGGTAGAAATCTGCATGATTGGCCCAAAAACTGTGTTTTTTTGTACCATGATGGGGAGTTTCAGCACTGTTAATTTTCACCTAGAAAATACTTTGGATGGTATGTCTTCTGTGATTCAATGCTGTTTAGGAAAAAAAAACGCCCTGAATAGGCAGGATAACAATAGAAGGGGAGTGAAAATGTACCCAACAAGTTTGCATACTTTCTCAAACTATCTCAATATTTGTACACGGTAGTCTAATATCCAGGGACACAGACTAAAACAACGTTATGGAAGAATCACTACACATAAAAAAGAATGTGTCTAGCTGGTTTTTAAAGAAGAGTGGATTTGTGAAAAACAAAAGATCATCTTCGAAAGCAGTAAGAAAAACATCTCTTATGCATGAGACCAAGGACATTTTTCAAGTTTATTTTGGGTTGGAGCTACAGAATTGCAACTCTAGATCAGGCCTCAAGAAGTTTTCCTACCTAAACATGGGTTTCTATTTCAACTCTATGTACTATGCACTAAGATGAAAATTGTGGCTGTTAAACGTGCCCCTGCCATCAATACCGTTTTCTGTTTGCCTGGTTCGACCACTAGAGAGTGGTTGGATGTACAACCTGATTGCAGATTTGGACTCCTTGGATTTTTCCATGCGATTTCGAGATTTCAGTTGCTCAATTTGGTTGAGAATTCAGAGAGTTAGCGCTACCCAAAGTTCGGGTGGTGTGGCAGGTGGAATCTGGTACCCGTCTGGGGTGACGGGATACTCCACCGCCAGTGGTCCGTGTTCAGCTCCAACTGGCTTCATAGACCCCAAGGCCCTAGAGAAAATGGCCAAGGAGGTCCCCTGGACCAGGCCGAGCCACCCTTTGACTTTTCAATCAAAGAAAGGCGCTTCGAGCCGTCGTCGGCTCATGTCGGAGACGACTCGCGTCGGCGGCAGCCAAAGGCGGCTCCACCAAGGGTTGCTTGGATGGGCGTAGCAGGGGCTATACTGCTCCGCTTTGGGCGTACTTGGATGCGTTGGAAAGCATAGACCACAGGCTATAAGAATCTGATGTAATCTCACCAAAACAACTAACCATTAATGATACACAGCCTTTCTCAGTTTCTACAATCTGCATTCTGCCAGAATTCTGCTCCCTTGGTGTTGTGGCGACCCAAAGCACACACCTCCCTTAGAAGTCTCTTTGCACTAAGTAGTCGTGGATAATTAGGTGGATCAGGGCACACCAAGACAACATTATTGACAAAGGGTTATGGGCCCACAGCCCTGACCTGCCTATTAAGACGTTCACGGCTTCCGCAATGCACGGGAGTGTCGCTCCTAGCGACATTGCCATCGCATTTTGACAGTGTCCATTGCAGAAGTTCAACATGGCGCAGAAGACAGAGTCCTCTCCCATTCAAAAGTACATGGGTGGTCCAGGCTTTGGGCTCTGGTAACGGAATTTTGAGATCTACCTCACGCAGAAGGGACTACTAGAGCTTATGAAGGGCACGGAGGTTCAAGATGTGAGCATAATGAACAAGGAGAGGACGGTCTTCACGAGGAAGAACACGGAGGCGCTGATGCTCCTATTGTCGGCACTACATGAATCTCAGTGGGCCTACATCAAAGGCTGCAACGTGGCAGCTGACGCGTGGAAGAATCTCTGCTCCATCCACCAATCAACATTCCTAGCCAACAAGATCTTCAAAATGAAGCGACTCTTGAAGGTGAGGATCGAGGAGGGTGAGGACGTCATTTCTGCCATGCAACAAATCGAATCTCTTGCCTCACAATGCAATGATGTAGGGTGGAAGATTGACACGAAGATGCAGGCGATTGCACTCCTCATGGCACTAGCCGACAGTTGGGGTCAAATCATCACCGTGGGAGGTTGGGAGGAGGATAAACTCACCTACGGCGCAGCCGCCGAGTACATCTGCAACGAGGTGCACCGTCAAAGCGGTGGCGAGACCTTGTCATCCTCAATTGCCTTGGTCACCAAAACACAAGGTGGCAGGAGCAGCGGCAAGTGAAGCGATGGTAAGGACGGTGGAAAGAAGGGCGCCAAGAAGGGTGCATGCCATAACTATGGCAAGGAGGGCCATTGGGCCAAGGAGTGTCCAGAGGAGGCGCAGGCCGGAGGCAAAGGCGCCAAAGGCAAGAAATCACTCCTCAACGGCACAAAGAACCACGACCTGAAGGGTGCTAACCGGAGGTGCCTTGACTCAGGTGCGGAGAAGCATACCTAAGTCGAGAAGGTGGGGTTCATCAACTACACAAAGTCGGCCAAGCCCATGGTGACCGCCAAGGACAAGGTCGAACCTGCGGCCGGCTAAGGTGATGTAGACATGGAGGTGGTGGTTGGTGGTAAAAAGGTGCAACATGTTATCCAAAATGTGCAACATGTCCCCGGCCTGATTGATGTTTTGAGTGTGAGCCACTTGACAGACAAGGGCTATGAAGTGCTTTTCCGTAGGAAAGGTGCAGTTGTGCGGGTGGACAGCGACAGTGAGGTCGTGCTCGAAGCAAAGCATGAGGGAGGCCTCTACATCGTTGAGACCAAGGTTATCCCCTCCGCAACAGACGCAGCAGACCCTCCAGCACACGTTGTCAACCTCACAAAAGGCGAGAGAGCAGACCTGCAGCTATGGCATCGGCAACTGGGGTACTCGTCGCCTGCAGTCGTGCAAGAGATGGCAAAGCGCGACATGGTTCGCGGCCTCAACATCACCAGTGCAACAGACGCAGCAGTAGATTCCGTATAGCACAAGTGCAAGCCTTGCATTGTGGGCAAGGTAAAGCAGAAGCCATTTGAAGACGGAAAACGATGGGCCGAGAACCTGCTTGAGGTCGTGCACAATGATGTGTGTGGGCCGATCAAGACGCGGTCCATTTGGGGTACGCGGTACTTTGTCACCTTCGTTGACGATTGCAGCATAAAATGCTAAGTCTACTTCATGAAGGGGAAGAGCAATGTGCTGGACCGGCTGAAGAAGTATGTCGCAACAGTGGAGAGGCAGACTGGCCGCAAGGTCAGAGCGATACGCAACGACAATGGCGGGGAGTATGTGGGTTGTGAAGGGTGGCTGAAGGAGCAGGGCATTGAGTGGCACCCGACCACTCCGTACACGCCACAATCTAATGGCGTGGCAGAGCGTATGAACCAGACGCTACTCACCATGGCGCGGACGATGCTCGTGGACGCAAAGTTGCCATGGAGCCTGTGGGCCGAGGCCGTGACTACGGCGTGCTACATCACCAACCTCACCCCAACGGCAGTGCTGAAGGGGAAGGGCGGCTGGAAAACGCCGCAGAAGGCTTGGAGTGGGCGCAAACCAAGCGTGGCGTACCTGAAGGCGTTTGGGTGCAAGGCGGACACATTGGTGTAGGCCTCGCAAAGAAAAGAATTTAAACTGGACCTGCGTGCAAAGGTGTACGCGTTTTTGGGGTACGAGAGTGCGCTCAAGGCGTACCACCTCTTTGATCCACGAATGCAGGATGTCACCACAAGCCCCGACGTCACGTTTGATGAGCACCAGAGATACTGCAGCAGCAACAACATTGACGCAGTGCATTCTCCAAAGCTGGGGGAGTGGTTCCAACTCCTTGAGCGTGAGGAGGAGCCGGCAGCTGTAGAGATCGATGACGAGTCCTCGGAGGATGATGGTGATGGAGCGCAGCAGGGCAACGCAACAGGTGCACGTACCGCAGGAGCACAGGACGCAGCAGCCGACGCGAGGCAGCCTGCGGTCGAGGACAACGTTGCAGTAGAGCAACAATAGGACCAGCAGCTAGCGTCGCCAAGGTCGCAGCGTAGCAATCGGAGGAGGTGGAATGCGACGAAGCGGTATGACGTGAGCACGGGCCGCTGGGTCGGCATGGCGCGGTGCATGATGGTAGCCGCAATGGAGCCGACAGCCGTGCAAGAGGCACTTGCACGGCCAGACGGGCAGCAGTGGGATGAAGCAATAAAATCTGAACTCGCGTCCCTTGCTGAGACCGTCACTTGGGAGTTGGTGGATTGACCTGAGGGGGCGAAGGTGATCAGCTCCAAGTAGGTGTTCAAGGTGAAGCTGACCAAGGACATCAAGATGGAGAAGTATAAGGCACGGCTAGTGGCAAAGGGGTATGCGCATCGGAAAGGCAAACACTACAATGAGACGTTCGCTCCCGTTGCCAAGTTCACAAGCATCCGGACAATCCTCGCAGTGGCAGCCGCAAAGGATATGGAGATCCACCAAATGGATGTCAAGACGGCATTCCTGAATGGCATCATTGACAAGGACATCTACTTTGAGGTGCCGGAGGGGGTGGATGCGCCGGAGGGCAAAGTGTGCAAGCTACGGAAGGCATTGTACGGGCTAAAACAGGCGCGCAGGTGCTGGTACCAGCAGATGGACAGCTACATGGCGGAGCTCGGCTTCAAGCGCTGTGAGTCAGACCACAACGTGTACATGCAGCGCAGCAAGGGACTCCATCAGATTGTTGCACTCTACGTGGACGACCTGATCTTGTGTTCGTCAGATCTGGCGGCCCTGCAGCAGCTCAAGGAGCAGCTGAGCAGCAGATTTAAGATGACAGATATGGGGGAGCTGGAGAACTACCTCGGGGTAAGCATCACGCGGAACCGAAGGGCGCGCACGCTTGAGCTGGGGCAGGCCAAGTACGTGGCCGAGGTCCTGAAGCGGTACGGCATGGAGGAGTGCAAACCAGTGGGCAGTCCGGTCTCCACAAGTTGTGAGCTGAGTGCAGCAATGGCACCGCAAACTAAAGAGGAGGAGGAGGAAATGGCGGAGGTGCCCTAACAATCTGTGGTGGGCAGCCTCATGTATGCCATGGTGGCGACTCGGCCTGACCTGGCCTACGTGGTGGGACAGGTGAGGAGGTACGTGGCCAACCCGGGGCTACTACACTGGACAGCGGTGAAGCGCATCCTCCGATACTTGCAGGCAACTGGGCAAGCGCGCCTGAAGTATGTCGGGAAGGGGAAGTCAGATCCCTTGCGGGTGGTCTGCTACACTGATGCGGACTACGCCGGCGATGTGGAAAAGAGGAAGTCCACTTCTGGCTATGTGTTCTTCCTTGTAGGTGTAGCGGTCTCGTGGTGCAGCAGGAAGCAGGACTGCGTCGCCACCTCCACAGTGGAGGCGGAATACATCGCTCTGGCAGAGGCGGTCAAGGAAGCAGTGTGGCTCCACAGATTGCTGGGGGAGCTGGGCATGTCGCAGCAGGAGCCTACGGTGGTTCAAGAGGACAACACCAGCTCCATCTCGTTGACCAACAACCCGACGCAGCGCAAGAGGACAAAGCACATCAACGTGCGGTACCACTACGCGCGCGACATGGTGGAGGGACAGGTTGTGCTGCAGCATTGTAGCACAAAGCACATGCTGGAAGATTGCTTGACCAAGGCGCAATCCCAGGATTAGCATGTCATCAGCCTTGTATGGCTTGTGTTGACAAGCTGTGAAGGGCTTGAATGCGCAGACGCGGACATGTGAAAGTAAGCATGAGGCTTCCGGCATGGAAGGTGCATGGGGGAGATTGTTAAAAGTGCCCCTGCCATGGATGCCGTTTGCCGTTTTCCTGATTTGACTACTAGAGAGTGGTTGGATTTCCATTCGGATTACAGGTTTGGACTCCTTTGATTTTGCCTTGCGATTTGGAGCTTTCAGTTGCTCGATTTGCTTGAGAGTTCAGAGAGTTAGCCCTACCCAAAGTTCGGGTGGTGCGGCTGGTGGAATCTGGTACCCATCCGGGGTGACAAGATACTCCACCGCAGGTGGTCCGTGTTCAGCTCCAACTGGCTTCATCGACCCCAAGACCCTAGAGGAAACAACCAGGGAGGTCCCCTGGACCAGGCCGAGCCGCCCTTTGACTTGTCAATCAAAGAAAGGCGCTTTGAGCTGTTGTCGGCTCATGTCAAAGACGACTCGCGTCGGTGGCAGCCAAAGGCGGCTCCACCAAGGGTGTGCTTGGATGCGGTGGAAAGCTCAGATCACAGGCTATACAAATCTGATGTAATCTCATAAAAAAAACTAACCATTAATGATTCGCAGCCTTTCTCAGTTTCCACAGTCTGCATTCTGGCAGAATTATGCTCCCTTGGTATTGTGGCGACCCAAAGCACACACCTCCCTTGGAAGTCTCTTTGCACTAAGCAGCCGTGGATGCTTAGGTGGTTCAGGGCACGCCAGGATAGCATTCCTGATAATGACTACTCCATCAAGTGGTCGTCTCTTTGGTGAAAAGTCTCTGACCTGCGTGCTTGGCATGTATTCTTCCTCAAAATGTTGAAGTGATGAAGATAGTAACGTTTTTTGCACTTTGTTTGAAATTCAGTTGAAAAAACATTGTCTGTTAGCAAAAAATTATCTCCCACCATCTTCCACTGATTCACGTGCTCCACATTTCATCACATTCAATCACACGATTCATCCTACAGCAACGGACACCACGATTGCCGGTCTTTACTATCATTGTGTATCGTGTTGCTAAAATGCTGTTCTTATTTGCTACTTGTCATTGTTTGTCAACAAAGAAAGTCTATGTTGAGATTTCAAGCCTGTTACCTCCAGATGGTGGAGGATTCTGGTGCAAACGATGAGTATCTTTCGGATGGATCATTGTGAGGCCCAGTGCCAGTGGTCTCATATGAAAGAGTTGTGGGATCGGAGATGTGAGCTCGGAACTCATCTCTCTAGCACAGAATCATTACTTGAATTCCTTGTGTTATGGGTCATATGCCCCCAACATCTTGCCCTGGCAAGTAGGTTAGTGGTTGGGGACCTTGGAAGGTGAGGGAAAGTAGATTTTATGGTAGAATTGATTGCTAGGGCATGTCTTGATTGTGTATTGTATGGCTATTTATCCATGCTGGCAACATGAACCACAATTCTTCTTCAACACAAGTTTTTCTGCGTGAATAAGAAGTTTATTTTCAGGATTCAATAATTGATCAAGTATTTTTAGGGTTGAAGCATCTGGTGAAACGTATTATTTCAAGATCACAAAACATAATCCATGTCAGGTGTGACAGTAGAGATCATAATTAGCCAAGTGTGAAAAAACTGTACGGCAACATTGGGGTTAAAAGTGCATCTGCATCTTCAGATTCATCATCAAATTCAACCCAGTAACTGTTGCTCAAGATGTCATGGAAGATGTTGGTCTTGTAGACACTATGCCAACCATCAATTTGTTTTTACATGAAATTTATCAGAAGTGATTTTGTACCACCAAGGTATAGTAATGAACCTTTGTGTTATGTGGTGGATTCCTTGCTCATGTTTTTGGACACACTTATATTGTAGCACCTCAAGATAGTCTGCATGTAGAAATAGCATACCCATGGAGACAACAAGCACCCTATTGGCATAAGACTTCTAAGAAAATTCAGCTTCAAGGCACATAACTCCACTAGAATATTCCTTAGGAAACCCCTAAAATGTGGCACGTAGAGGCAGTTGTACACTACTGTTAGGTGTGATTATCCAGATGAAACACTCACCATAGGCCTAGAGTGTACGCCAGGAGCTATGAGTGCAGCCACACACCTTGTGATCATATCCTACCCCCGGCTGAACAATTCCTTTTGGGCAAAGGATCCATCAGAATTGTGTGGCATAAAATGCAACGCGTAGAGGTTGTGGCACCCTGCTGCCAGGTGTGATAATCCTGATTAAACACTCACCGTATGCCCAGAGAGTGTGCCAGGAGCTGTGAGCGCTGCCACTCACTCCGTGATCGCGTCCCACCCCTGGTTGAACAGTTCCGTTTGGGCAAATGGTCCATCAGAATTGCGTGGCGTGAAATGGAGCACGTACTGACAGTCTTACACTACTGCCAGGAGTGATTATCCCGATGAAACACTCACATTTGGCCCGGAGAGTGCGACAGGAGCTATGATTTTTCAATTTATCATTAGTGTTATGCAGACGTTGACAAGAAAAGTCCCTCAACTTCCCTTCCAGGTTTAACTTCCTCAAAAGATTGCTTAATTTTAGGGCTCAACTTCTCTGCCAGGTTCAACTCCCTTTTGCAAAATTGACAAAAACACCCCCCCTCCCCCCAACTTACACCCAATTTTTTTAATCCGGTGCAGTTCACCTTCCATCCTCAGTCCATGTTTGAAAGGCGAGTTTGAACGACCAAGTTTGTCCATTTGGATTGTTAAAATGTTTGTTGTCCCATCATATTCAACAGGATTTGTCTCTCTTGTCGATAGAATAGGCATTAGCACCATACATTGAACATGATTTATCCTCCTTGTCCACAATGTAGACATTGATGAGTTGTATGCGACAGGATTTTATTCATTGATCGATGTTATATGCATTGTTCCGTCATATGAAACAGGTGTATTCTTCTTTGTTGACGGAAATACCATACTCCAGTCCTATACTAGTGAAGTATCATGGACTGCAGTATCATGCTCTCCAAATAATAGTGAACCCAAACATGTGTGGTCAAAACGTGCACCTATTTCAAACTAGAGACTAAAATATTCTGTTCTTAATTCCAGGTGTGCCGTTCTTTGCTTTAAGGTCGAAGGATTCAAAGGCCTGTCTTTTTTATGAAGCTTCTGACACATGGGCTCAGAATCCAGAGAAATCAATATGCCCTCACTGTACACCCAATGTCGGACGTTCCTACAAGTGTTGCCCAGATGCACCAGATCCACCTGGCCCCAGAATCCCTGCACCTAGTGCCATGTCCCTGCGACCCCTGCTGGATTTCTCCGTGCTTTTGCAACATTGTAGATGAAAATTGGGGACTGAATTAGGGAAATGTGGGCGGTGGTGATGCCGATGGTGGTGGTCATGGTGTTGGTGGAGATGGTGCTGGTGGTGGAGATGCTGCCGGTGGTGGTCGTGGTGGAGGTGGTGACGGAGATCCGGGCAATCCAAGTGGAGAGGCTGGACACCGTGGTGATGAGCCAGCTGAACGCTACCGCCATCGAGCTGACTTGAACTCTCAGACATCGGTACGTGTTCACCTGAGCTAAACTGTATAGAACATCCCAATGTCTAAACTTCAAATACAAAGTAGTATGAAAATTGTATTGGTTGGAACAAGGGATTGCCCATGGATGATTGCAGGTTTTTCAAGCCCCAAGAGTGAGGTTATTCAATGCCTTACAGAACTATGTATTTGAGAGGTGTCATTTGCAACCTCAACACAGAGTGAAGAACTATAATCCACCAGAAACTGAGATTTGTGAGAGTCTTCTCTCACGGTTTGAAGGGGAACTGTAGCTACTCCAGTTTGAGGAAACAGTTTTCCACATCAGAGAGTATGCTGCTGTCTTACCTGACGTTAATCACAAAAAGAAAGCCGCATGGGTAACCTGTCTGCCAGTTCCAACCCCACCCCCCCCCCCCCCCCCCCCCCCCCCCAGCCAGTTTTCTCCTCCTGTTACAACATGGACGAAGTGGGGTGGCAGAGTTGGTTGTTCTCGTGCCTATGCAGGAAAGAACTCCAAGTGCCTATGCACTCCAAGCGTTCACACACAGTGGGTGGAGAAACATCTGGTTCGACCTCCAACTGCAATGTACCATGAACTCTTTCTGCTGGTATCTATGGTAATCTCTCAGACTGCTTATCCCACGTTTCCAATGCTGGACACGTCTTCTCAGAGTTGGGGTGCACGCGTTGTTCTGTGGGGTTTGTTGGAAGGTCAAGACCCTGGAAAGTTCTGTTGCTCCTATGATGGTGGGGTTGGGAAGTGTACCCGTCACTTGGAAATACTCCAGGAGCACCATCAAGAGGCTGAGACTTGGTTTGCACCCAGAGACGATGACTCACGCCGCCGCATGCAACGTGCTGAAAAAGTGGAGGTGGAGATTGATACCTGTTCAACTTGTGGCCCGTCTGTGGGTCCTTGTCTCTCAGAAGAACATGTGAAGGCAAAGCGGACGCTTTTCAAGTGGCCTCAGTTGAAGTCATTTCAGAATATCAATGTTCATGCAAGTCTACACCCTTCAAGAGATGGTCCTGCTGAGGAAGTTGTTGAAAAGGCAAAGAAGGCATTCAAAAAAGGGTTTGTCCTCCAAGCTCCGAAGCCAACAACAGAGCATTGCCCCTGTGGACATCGGTGGACATGGATACATTTATTGTCTTGATTTGTTTTACTTTCTTGCAAATTTCTAATGCTCCCTTACTTCGGTATGTTTATTTCCTGTTTTTATTTCAATACACTACTTCTGGTGGAATGCTTCATCAATACCATGTTTTTGGAAGACCTATCAAGCTACATGATGTGTACCATGGTTCAAAGCAGGTAAGCATGAGAGGGAGTCCATCCTGCTAGAATTAGTGAATCTCGTCTAAACTTGATGATGTTGTTTATGGCATTGTGCAGGTTCCCATGCAATATTACCGGACTGCGCACTGCAAGTGCACTCTATTCGCTGATGGGAACAATGATGGAACCTTCATTTTCACCACGTCAACATGATTGAGTCATTGTACCGTGCTCGTTGTCTTGGAGTTCATGCGCAATCGTTCTTCCATTTCAGCAACACACGGAGCTTTCAAGTTCTATGAGAAAGTGACAAAACTTCTGGAGTTCTCCTGTCGGTCAATGCTTCCAACAGCGTTACAAGCTTTTGTGGAACTGATTGTTGTGGAGGGTCTTGGTACCTGCTGTTCAAAATGTGGTGTCTATCCCTCCAAGCTTGTACGTGATGGCACAGCTCTTATCAAAAGAAATGGAGACACATCGGACCACAGATTGAACACTCAACCACAGGGAGAAACATCGGCTCCGAAGTGGCGTATTGCCATGCGCGTCATTGCAGATGGCCATGCACAAGTTTTGCTGGCCCGTCTTGCTGTTCGCCGCTGCCAGTGGGACCAGTTTGTGCAGTCCGACTTGGATTCTTTGCTGAAAAAGCTCCGCACATGCAGGGCTAGTGGAATGGCTGATCTTGTTGAGGAGGCAAAAGTCTTGAAAGTTTATACAGAATGAGTCAGTGTAAGTCCAAACTTATGAAATACATTTCTCTAAGTTAAAGTCTCTGTTTTAAAAAATACAACACATTTTTCTGATTGAATGTCTGTTGTAAATTTCTACATAGTGAACAAAGACTTGAAGGAGTTGCTCTATACCTTGGGAACCTGACGTACAGATTTGTGCCTTCTTGATGCTGCAGCTAACTCAGATTTGAGAACTCTCCTCACCGACCCTGCACGCATGGCATTGTCTAGATGGCAGAAAATACTAAATTTTATGCCAATTGTTGCAAAGGTCTTGGATTTCTACATGAGTGGAGTGTTGTTGGAGTACAAAACATCCATGACACCGGCTACATGGCTGGTTGCAAGGGATAAGCTGTCGCCACCACTCGTCCATACTTTGAAGAGGTTGCTTGACATCAATGAGGAAACACTGGTGCGTACTTTGCTTTTGCAAAGTCATGAGTTTATATTTCATAGCCTAGACGAAAGTGAACTTATGCATGCGGGTTTTTTTGCAGACAACAGAGGTGGTCTTCACTCCACCTGATGGAACAGTCGTCCCATCGGCTTGTTACCCACATTTCCCAAAACACCGTGGAAGGCCACTCTACAAAAATTTGAAGAGAGCATATAGCCGAAGCACCCAGCGAGGAGATGATACCAAGTGTGCCGCTGATGATGACAAGAGTAAGCAAAAGTGACTACAGGAGTTTTTGCTGTGGTCTATCCGCATCTGGTGATTTATGGGTTTCACGTTATGGTCAACGATGAATCTTCCAATGACATATTCACAACTCTGCTCACACGGCTTCCTGCTGACCATCGACCACGATTTGTGTTTTATGACAACGCCTGTAACTTGTACTCATATGTCTTAGGGAGAGAGCCTGGAATTCTGTCTAGAACCAGGCTGCTCTATGACTTTGGGCAATGAGACGTGGCGAAGCACACTTTCTCTCCGGCGTTCAGTCCACCTGCTCTCCGGCGTTCATGTAGATGAAATAATGCATACATTTGTAAAATTCATGGTTCTCTAGAATGTTAGTTCTGAATGCTTGACCTGAAAGCACAGGCATCCTAGAAATCCCAGAAATTGGTACGTTCATGTGATAACAATGTCCTGAGATGTTACTGTTTGCACCCATCAGCACACAGGAACATCATCTCCCAGCCAATGCATAACTAGATCTCGTATATCTGCCATATCTAATTGGCACTATACTTTTCATCCCTCTGAAATGGAGGCGGCCACGTTTCACAGCTGTCCCAACAGGATGATGGCTTTGAAACTCTACCCATACGCCAAGGCTGAATTTCTTCTAAGACTGTCTTCCATGTCAATCTTGATCGAGTTTAAACAGTCTTCATATGTTCAGAGGTTGTCACCTTCAACACCTTCGTCCCCTTCAACCCTTGATCTGGAAGTATATAGGTCACTGGTCAGTTTTTGAAAATTTGAATGTATCACAAAAAAAAATGATATTGAACAATGTACATACCCTGAGCATATGATTCATCTTCATTCTCATTGGCTGCAGGAACTCTGTGCTGGTTGCGTAGACTTCCTGATCCCTGTTCCAACGACACTTGCTCCATAGGGTGAGGAATTTCCATCCTTACGGTCTGACTTATGTTCTCCAATACGTTGACAAAGCTTTGAACAACATACATCCATTACATCAGTCAAAACCAATCAATAGTGCTGCATCGCATGACAGTTTATGAGGCAGGGATGTATACCTGACACTGCTGGCTGTGGAAAAGCCACTCTTGAGGTGTCTTCTGTAAGAATTATGAATAGTCAAAAACAATACATTTGTTCATGTTTTTTTCGTGAGATGCAGAACTAATTGAAAATGCACTCATTGGAAAACATACTTTCCGTGTCTACAGTACACTTGCCCCTCACGACCACTCTTTCCAATCTGTTGCAGAAATTATTGCTTGATTCATGCAAACCTTTCAGGTAGTCTCTTTCCATGTGAAGAATGTCTTCCTTTTGCAAGATACTTTGTGGCGGGCTCCCCCGGAAATGTGATGCAAGAGGCTCTCTATAACCACCTCCTGTCATCATTCCAGCAAATGTTACGTCGGCTTGTCCACCCTTTTCCCTGGAGCTCGCCAGAAGAGCTGTCAGGTTGTCAAACACTTCCTGCATTAACACACAACAGTTCCACTGACTGCATCTCTCTAATTGTCACATGGGAGAATAGAAACATCAATTTCAACTGATGTTACCGATTTGTACTGGTTGGCATTTGGCTGAGTGCAGTAGACAATCGCATCCAAGAGTGTTTGATCTGCCTACTGAGAAGACTGAACAACGCTTGAACAATGTTGAGCAAAATCACCACCAGTTCCAGCTTCTTGCCCATACAGAGATAGGTCCTACTGCTGCTGCACGGAAAAAGACCACCCAAAAGCGTGGCTCAGGTGCAAAGAATTTACGATTGTTAAACATGCCGAGGCAGATATGCCTGGGAAACTCAGGCAATGGGGAAAACAAATCCGAGCAGGCATTGGTACTCCAGGCAGCTGCAGGTTCAAAACTCCTCCACGAGTAATCCCAAGAGTTACAGAAAGAGGGTTGAAACAAGTTTGACTTCCGCCCTCAGCCGGAGGTGGTGCTGATCCTGAACCGCACTGTGCAATCTGTGTGGACTGGCCGGCTTCTGTTGGCTGACATTGTTTCCCGGACAGACCACATTCAGTGGAATGAGCGACCTCCATTGACTGAGCAACGTTTGCAGCCTTCACGTCTTGCATGGCCTCAAAAGCTTGCGTGACCTGTGCAACTTGCCACAACTGAGTAGGGGGCGGGAACTAGATGCCTTACGGGAACCAAATGCGTGGAGACTCATCGAAGAACGCAAACTTGTCAGAAACCGGGGTGCAGTTCCAATGTGGCCCAATGGGTCTTGAGTGCTCATGGCTATGTTTTGTGCGGGTCGTTCTAAGTCCAAGCATGAGCTTTCTAGTTGCCTCACGCCATGTTTCTGGGAGTGGAAGACAGTTGCAAGACAGTCACTTTTTGCGAAGGGAAGATCGCAATTCTGCATTTGTTTTTTAACATGGACACAATATAATCATTTGTAGGGCTAGTCATGAGCTCTCCAACGCACCAAACCGTGCGCGATTCGGATCACCGTAGCTCCCGCTACGTCAGGCAAAGCGAAGCACCCCAAATTAGCCGCTCAGTCGGCTGTGCGCACCACGTCGCCCGCCGTGGCGCCCTCACACATCAAGGACCCAACAAAACGCCATTCCATAGGCGCAGATGTCCCTACGTGTAACGGCAGTGCCCCATGCGCATTTGGGGTCTGTTTCGATGAGTTAATCATCGTGTTTGGTGATGGGGATTGATGTGGTTCAAAACCTGTTCGCGGACCTGCAGTTAGAATTTTGACTGTCCCCGAGAAACAAACTGTACTACTGAGTTTCGGACTCCGAGCCAGGATTTGGGCTAAATCTCTCAGTAACAAAATTCACTCATGAAATCCGGCGGATCATCCACCGGACGACTTGACAGCTCTTCCGGAGCAAAATCCCCAAATGGCCTTTTGTTACTCGTTCCGGTCAATTATTCACCGGAAGTCCAACCACGGCCGCCTCCCAGAGCCGCCGCACACACAGAACTTTGGACGACCATATCTTCCTCGTTACTATTCCGATTCTGGTGAAAAAACTTCCACCGGATTCAACAACTCGTCCACTTTCAGGGGCAATCCTCCACTTGAGGAGCCGAGCAATCCTTGAGTTGCCAGATCCAATGACGAGGAGTTTCCTCTCTCTGGCGGCTCGGCGGCGCCTCCCGTCACCGCACTTGGGCATGCAGAGGGGCAATCTTCAACAAGACTCACCGACTTGCATACTCTGACCTGCATGCATGGACTGACATGCTTGCAGGGATACACCAGACTGTGGGGACCGACCTGGTTGCGGGAACTGGCTGCTCTGGGTAATTTGACTGACGTGCAGGGGCTGACTAGACTATGGCAGCTGGCCGGACTCCGGGAGCTAGGCGGTCTGCGGAAGCTGGCCAGTCGTCATGACCTGACCAGAATGTGCAACCTCACTCGACTGCGTGACCTGACCGGAAAGCGCATCCCGACTGAACTGCATGACCCAGCCAGCTTGTGGAACTTGACCGCCCTGCGAGACCTGACCGGCCTAAATGACGTGACCAGCCAGTGGGGCCTAGCCGGCTTGCAGGACCTGATCGGACTGCTGTACTTGACCGGACTGCGATACCTGACCGGACTGTGGGACATGAGCAGACTGCGGGACCTGACCAGACTATGGGATCTGACCGGAATTCTCAAACTGACCGGACTGCGCAAACAGATCGGACTGCGGGAACTGACCAAACTTCGGGAATTGACCGGACTTTGGGAACTGACCAGGCTGCAGGAACTGACCTGACTATGGGAACTGACCGGAGTGCAGGAACTGATCGCACTGTGGGAATTGACCGGACTGCGAGAACTGAACAGACTGTGGGAACCGTCAAGACTGCAGGAACTGACTGGACTGGGGGAACTAAACAGCATGCGGGAACTAAGCGACCTGTGGGAAGTGACGAGACTGCGGGAACTGACCAAATTGCGGGAAATGACTAGACTGCAAGAACTGACCGGACTACAAAAACTTAGTGGACTGCGGGAACTGACTGGACTGTGGAAATTGATCGGACTGCGGGAGCTGACCGAGCTACGGGAACTGACCAGACTGCGATATCTCACAAGGTATGGAGAACTGACAAAGACCATAAGCAACAAGGGTAGCAGGAGCAGCAACAGATGCAGGTGCGGTGGCGACACCAGTAGCAGCCACAGACAGAGAACGTTCTATACCTCTACCAGCTTTAGTATGCGGTACAGACCAGCTGCAACCATCTACGGTGGACGCGCCTGGAACTTCTAGGGTCGCGATAGCCTAGACGCGAGCTCCTCCTATGACTATGGTGGTATGTTGCTTTGTATTGCGCGCACGTCTAGCAGCATAGCTGCAAATAGTTTCAGTAATACCAGGCCCAGATGATGATGAGTCAACTGTTTCCGATCTCCTCTTCCTCGTCGGGGTAGGTGACAGTGGATCATCAAGTTTATGCAAAAAACAAACGGATCTCATCTTCATGTCTAAAAGTTCAACACAACGGCCTCTTGAACTTCTTCTCAGGGTCAGGGTGCTCAATAATCAGATCATTGATTTCATCCCTCTTTGCGGTAAGGGTTCTGAAGAACCTTTACCACAACAGGCTACTAGAAAAATGCCTCGAAGTTAAGTGTTACACCATTTTTCCAATCACCATCACCATTCTCCTTCTCACGCACAATCTTCTACACAGCATGTGTTTGACAAACGAGCCACAACATCAAAGGGTATGATTCCTCCAACCTCTGCAACTTCTGAAAGTATTCTGAGTGGAATTTCATTGCAAAGAACTCAATTACTTTGTGAGGTTGCTTCCATGAGTTCTGTCCAATCGCCATGCTGCATATGCCCATTTTTGCTAGCCATTGAACTTTTGGCACAGTTATCATGTCTGTAGAATAGAAAGATTGCAAGTGTGGTCTTAGGTCATGTCAGACACATTCCTCTACATGCGTGCAATGTGGAGACATTTTCAGATCGTACCTTCTAAATTGCCGATGAAAGAGTGCCTGTGAAACAGGGTGGCAACGTCTTGCAATGCGCCGACTGCTCTAGAAGCCATGCGAGCAGTGGAGGAAGGGCCAAAAGTCACTACTGGTGCAGTGGTTTCTTCTGAATTCCCATCTGAACCTGATGCAACCGAGGAAGATAGAACAATGACTTCCGGATCCCTCAACTCCTTTCTACCTCATATGCAAGGGTGCAGCAAAACTAATTCATGGTTCCGAGGTGAGAACGGGGATTCTTTTGCTGTCATGCTAAATGTCGAGATGTTGAGTTCCTCTGTAACACATGTCTCCTACAACATGCCATGGAAGGACCTGCTATGAGGCATCCTATCACCGCCTACTCGGAGTCGCCCACAAAGTACTCCACGAGTGACAGAAAAAATTGTAACCTTAGGGTTTTTCCTTCTGCCGGCTTCACCATGCTAGAAAATGTTGAAGGGTTTAAACGTACAAAGTTGCAACAAATCAATTGAAGTGGAGGATAATACGCACATAGTAGAGGTGAAATCTCCACGTTGTTCATCGCAAGCAGAAAACGCAGTAGATGATACACAAAAGAGTTGCCTGTTTCATAAGACAAGACCAATGGATGCATATTTATGCATAAGGAATATCAATATACATGCAACAGAAGAAGACCGTTTAGCTGAGAAAACAGGAAAACATTGTTTAATGCAAGTAAAAAAGCCTATTCCATTGATGGAAAAGGTTTCCTTGTTTCGTCCATTAGGAAGGAATTGAAACCCCAGCTGACAAAATAGGGCTGTTCCGGCGATGAAAATGGGTCTTCACGTTTCGCGGACAAGACACACATTGTTTCCCGTTCCTGTCAACCAAAGCCATGATTTCCCCTTCGCTGCGATTCAAGAAAATAGAAAATAGTTTGTAGTTTCTGATGATGGAATCGGAAATACGGTTCCTGGGAAGAAAACTTCTAGACGTGCATTTTCGACTAATGCAAGTTAAAATTGTACATGACAAGAAACACAAATCCCAGTCCAAACAACAGATAAGAGGCATGAAACAAGTATCTTGTTTCATTCAACCATATCATTCCAAAATTTATGTTTCATGTTCGATACACTGTACTGAAACATCCACGTTTCGACCAAGAGCCATGAAACATGTTTCTCGTTCCTGTCATCTAAATCAGTCTGAAAGAGTGAAAATTTGGGCGATGTACAAAACGAGGGGTTGCTTGTGGATGTCATGTGTCCCTACTAGGTTTGTACATTGAACACTTGCTATGCTTAGCCGAAGTCGATGCACTATTCCTCTTTTGTTTTCCCTGTCTCGTTGGACAATGCGAATTTGTTTCCTCATCCTACCAGACACAGACAAAATAACCTGTTTCCTTTAGGAGTGTGGCTTAGTCCACTCTGGCCTTCTGGCAAGACCTACGTCGGACTGAAGGCTGCATGCGGAAAATAGTGGTTGTCTTACCATTTCTTTCTTGTGAAACAAGAAAACGTCTCCCCCTAACCAAAATGCAAGATGACTTCTTGGTAGACGGCAAGGCATCTTGTTTTACTCACCAAACGTGCATATCCCCGTTTTGATAAGGAGACATGAAAGGTGTTTCTTGTTCCTATCATCCAGTTAAGTACAAAAGTTTCCTTTTGTGTCATCAAACAGGAATGAAATTTTTGTATCGTGAAAGAGTAGGAATTCGGGTAGTTTACGGGGGCTTGCTTGTGGATGTCATGTATCCTTACTAGGTTTTTCCTTCGAATGATTGCTAGCCTGAGCCAAATTTGACACATGATTCCTCTTTTTCTTTCCCCTGTGTTGTTAACCAATGTAGGACGAATGTGTTTCCAAAACTTGTCAAACAGAGACGCAGTTTCTTGTTGCGGTTACGATCATGAATAAGTCCATTCCGGACTATCAGCGTCTGTCGCTGAGCAATGACGAAAGTCGGTGTCATGCTACAGCCAGACACTAGTAGCTGGTTTCTTTGTTTATGTTGCATCTAACGTGAAAACGTGTTCCATGAATGAAAATGGAAAACAATTTTTTTTGTAGATGGAGTGGTAAAATGTTTCATTTTCCAAATTGGCATATTCCCCTTTTGACAAGGAGTCACCAAACACGTTTCTCGTTCCTGTCATCCAGGTCAATACAAAAGTCGTGGTTTGTGTCACAAAACTGGAACTCCCTTTTCACATGGTGAAAGAGAAACAATATGGGCTACTTAAGAAATGAGGCTTTGCTTCTGGATGTCATTTGTCTCTACCTGGTTTGTTCTTTGAAAGGCTGATAGTCTCAGCCAAAATTGACACATAACTCCTCTTTTCTTTCCCCGGTCTCATTGGACAATGATGTGAGATGGAGTCAAAACTATCTGTTCCGTTTTCGATTGTGGGTTAGTCCATTGTGGCCTTCGGTCAAACCTACGTGGACCAAAGGCTACATCAAGACAATAGTGGCTGGTTTCACCATTTTTGTCGCGTGAAACGACCAGGCCTATCTATCTATCTATCTATCTATCTATCTATCTATCTATCTATCTATCTATCTATGTATCTATGTATCTATGTATCTATGTATCTATCTATCTATCTATCTATCTATCTATCTACCTATCTATCNTCCATCCATCCATCCATCCATCCATCCATCCATCCATCCATCTATCTATCTATCTATCTATCTATCTATCTATCTATCTATCTATCTATCCATCCATCCATCCATCCATCCATCCATCCATCCATCCATCTATCTATCTATCTATCTATCTATCTATCCATCTATCTATCTATCTATCTAGACGGCGAGGCCTCTTGGTTTCATTCACCAAACCGGCATATTTGCGTTTCAACAAGGAGTTATGACACACTCTTCTGGATTGTGTCATCCCCATGAGTGCAAAAGTCGGTTTTTTGTGTCATCAAACATGAATGCACTTTTTGTATCGTGAGAAAGTACAAATTCTTCTGGTCTATAAAACAAGGGTTTGCTTCTGCATGCCATGTATCTTTACTAGATTTTCTTGTTGAAGGCGTGTTAGTCCTAGCCGTAGTGAACACATAATTCCTCTTTCATTTCCTCCGTGTCCTTGAACAATCGAGGACAAATGCGTTTCCCACTGTTTTCAAACATAGATGATGTTACTTGTTTTGGGTACGATTGTGGTTGAGTCCATTCCGGATTAGCAGCAGCTTTTGATGAGCTGTGATGTGGGTTTGACCACATATTGCAACCGGACACTAGTACTTGGTTTCTCTATTTCTGTTGCGTCTAACGTTAAAACCCATTACATGAAAAAAATAGAAAACAACCTCCTGGTAAGTGGAGTGGTTTCCTGATTCATTCACCAAACGTGCATATTCCCACTTGGACGAGGAGCCAGTAAAGACGTTTCTCATTCTTGTCATCCAGGTCAATGCAATAGTAGTGGTTCGTGTCACCAAATAGGAATGCCCTTTTTGCATCGTGAAAGAGAAATAATACGGGTCGTCTAAGAAACGAGGGTTTGCTTTTAGAAGTCATGTGTCCCTACTAAGTTTGTTCTTTGAAAGGTTGCTAGTCTTATCGAAAGTCCTCTTTCGTTTTCTGTGTCTCGTTGGTCAATGTAGGTCGAATGTGTTTCCTAATCTTGTCGAAAGGAGACAAAAATACCTGTATTGTTTACGATTGTTGGTTCGTCCATTCAGGCCTTTAGTTAGACTTGCATTTTACGGAAGGTTGCATCCAGACAATAGTGGTTGGTCTCACCGTTTTCTGTCGCGTGAAAGAGAAAACGTGTTCCGTAGAAAAAAATGAAAAATGACTTCTGGGTAGATGGCAAGGTCTCTTCTTTGATTGACCAAACAGGCATTTTCCAGTTTCAACAAGGAGTGATGAAAGGCGCCTCTCATTCTTGCCATCCATATCACGACAAAAGTTGTGTTTCATGTTATTGAACAGGAATGCACTTTTTGTATCGTGAAAGAGTGGGAATTTGGGCAGTGTACGAAACGAATGTTTGCTTGTGGATGTCACGTATCGTTACTGGGTTATTCCTTCAAACGTTTGCTTGTCTTAGCTATAGTCAACGCAGACTTCCCCTTTCGTTTTCCCTGACTCGTTGGACAATGCAGGACGAATGCGTTTCCCACCCTTGTGGGAAAGAGTTAAAATGACCTGTTTTGTTCATTACTGTGGGTTATTCCATTGTGGCCTTTGGTCCGACATGCGTCAGACCGAAGGCTGCATCCAGACAATAAAGCTAGGTTCATCGTTTCTTTCACGTGAAACGAGAAAACGTGTTTTAGCAATAAAAATGTAAAATGCCTTCTGGGTAGACGGCGAGGCATCCTATTTGACTCACCAAACGGGTATTTTTCCGCTTCCACAAGGACTCATGAAACACGTTTCTTGTTCTTGTCATCTAGATTAGTGCAAAAGTTGTGTTTCGTGTCATCAATCAGGAATGTACTTTTTGTATTGTGAAAGAGTGCAAATTCGGGTGATGTACGAAATGAATGTTTGCTTTTGGATGTCATGTATCATTACTAGGTTAGTCCTTCGAGCCTGCTAGTCTTAGTCGTTGTCGATGTAGAATTTTCCTTTCATTTTCCCTATCTCATTAGACAGTGCAGGACGAATGCGTTTCACAAACCTGTCAGACGGAGTCTAAAGTACATGTTTTGTTTTCGACTGTGGGTTAGTCCATTGTGGCCTTCGGTCTCACCTGCGTCGGTCCGAAGACTGCATCCAGACAATAGTGGCTGGTTTCATCGTTTCTGTCGCGTGCAATGAGAAAATGTGTCCCGCTAACAAAGATGGAACACGACTATGGGTAAACGGCGAGGCCTCTTTTTTGATTCAGAGAACGGGCATATTCCCGTTTCGACAAGGAGTCATGAAATACGTTTCTCTTTCCTCTCATCCAGATCAGTGCAAAAGTCGTGTTTTGTGGCATCAAACAGGAATGAACTTTTTGTATCGTGAAAGAGTGTGAATTCGGGCGATGTACGAAATGGGGGTTTGCTTTTGGATGTCATTCCTCCTCACTAGGTTTGTCCTCGGAAAAGTTGCCAGTCTTAGTCGTATTCGATGCAGAATTCCCCATTAGAATTCCCCTTTCGTTTTCTGTATCTCGTTGGACAATACATAGTTCTCTTTTTCTTCTTCTTTTGAAAAATGCCGATGGACGGAGGAAGGGACGACGATGCAGCACCAGCGGAACTCTGAAGCTTGCAGTTGGCCATAGGTCCCACCATTTCTATCCATCCTGAGAGCCCTTTCCACGTCAAAAAGTCCATCTCCAGCTGCCGTCCACTTGCCACATGCGAATGAGCTGCTTACTGATTATGGAGCCTTATCCCGTCTCCGTAGGGCTTGCCATGACTGCGGCCGGGCGACCTGCCCTCCCATTTGGCGGCTAGCACGCGGTGGGCACGTCGCCACCGCCCTCCCACGACCCCGACCCCCTCC
>SZWC01003707.1:85520-90657 GCA_023375785.1 Penium margaritaceum | reverse complement strand
GCCAAGAATTTGAACTTGAGGCTCCTGGCTCACAGGTACTCAAGTCTAGAGTGATATCCACTGCGCCAGCAGTGGATATCCCCTGCGCCAGTGGATATCACCACTAAAAATGTTTGAGGAGAGAGAGAGAGAGAGAGAGAGAGAGAGAGAGATTGGATATGGGGTGCCAAAAAAAAGTGACCAAAGTGGGTTGCTCGATAAAAATCGTCAAGTCCCAAAAGTGAATAGAGGATGTTTTGCTGGTTCTGTAGCACTTTACGGAACTTGATTCGGAGTCCGTTTGAGGGAGATATGGATTTTCAAGGTTTGGTGGCGATGGGTCCGGTTCAAGTGATGGCTCCTGCACTACCAGCAGCAATGACGGCCACAATTATTGGCCAAGGAGGTTTGGAGCGGCCTTCAGGGTAGAAAGGCGGTAGGAGGACCTTCAGGGAGCTTCAAGGAAGGTCCCCATTAAGATTATTGGTTGTGCACATGGCAGGGATGGTAATTCTCTTGTGTGAGAGTGACTGCCGCTCATCCCGCTAGGCTAGGAGTGTGCTAGGAGGTGAACTTTGACAGAGTGGTTAATCCAGCTCCATGTGCCAAATGAGGCATACTTAGGCTTGTTAGAAAGCTGTGCTAATGTAATTTCTTACCCAAGAGTTGATTCAGACATTTGCGTTCTCTGCAGACCTACATTTGCTTCCGTAATTTCTATCTGTGCAACCTACAACTCCCTCTCACAAATAATTGGTCCTGCCTAGGCGGCTCTTAGTGAGCTTGATCACCTCCCTGAGGGCTGCCAAGTTTCCATCAGTGGTATCAAAGCTAGAACAAGGCTTTGTCTCATCCTTGAGGCATTCCTTGCACCCTGTTGTGTGAGAGAGCCGTTTGTGGGCTGAACGTTGCACTACCATGGTGACATCCGCTTCTGTGGTGGCCGGCATCAACATCGCCAAGTTCGAAGGCAAGAACTTCTTTAACTGGAGCATCAACATGAAGATGGTGCTGATGGAGAGGGGTCTCTGGAGCCAGGTGGATGAGAAGGAGAAGGAACCAGAAGAAAGCTCCCTATCCCCTGTCGAGGCCCGTACCTACCGCGAGAAGCATGACCGTGCCCTCGCAACCATCTACCTCCAGCTCGCCGAACGGCAGCAACTCCTCGTCCGTGGCATCCTCACGCCAAAGGAGGTTTGGAAAAAGCTTAAGTCCACTTATGCTTCCAAGTCAATCCTCACGAACATGCAGCTGCGTCGTCGCTTTCACACTGTGAAGATGGATGAATCCGGATCTATGATTGACTACATCAACATGGTGAAGTCTCTCTCTGACCAGCTTGCTGCAATTGAGGACCCTGTCAAGGAACGTGTACTCATGGTAACTATCCTCTCTGGTCTTCCTGGTGAGATTGTGTTTTGTGCTTCCGTTGAGGGTAAGCACGTGGAACGTAGTGTGAAGGGGGTGCTCCATGTTCCGGCGCTGGCAGCTAACCTCCTCTCTGTCTCATCTCTCATCTCTGAAAGCATGCAGGTTTGCTTTGAGAATGGTGGCTGCACCATCTCTGCCCGTGCAGGCCGTGTGCTTGCAAAAGCAAGCAAGGAGGACGGTCTTTACCGCCTGTACGTGGCGTCGGAGAAGGAAGCTGACTCAGCGTTGGCGGCGAGAGAGGGAAAACACGACATCAGCCTGTGGCACCGCCAGCTCGGTCACCTCGGTTTTGGCGCCATCTTCTTTATGCAACAGATGGTCAGCGGCCTGGAGTTCAAGGGGGTGAAGCAACCAGGTGCATCGGCTTGTGAGAGTTGCATTGAAGGAAAGCAAGCCCGCGCTCCTCTCACAGTGGAAGGGAAGGGGGCGGGTGAGCTTCTCTCACTCGTTCACTCTGATTTGTGCGGTCCCATGCCATGACAGTCCTTGTCCGGCAAGTTGTACTTCGTCACGTTCATTGATGACAAGTCAAGGAAGACATGGGTGTCCTTCTTGGCTGGAAAGGATGAGTGCTTTGATGCCTTCAAGGTGTGGATTGCTGCTGCACAGAATGAGAGTGGCAGGCGGTTGAAGGTTCTTCGCACCGATGGTGGAGGAGAGTACCTCTCCAACGACTTCTGCACTTACCTCAAGCGTCGCGGGATCAAGCACGAGGTCACCCAACATGGAACACCGCAGCTGAACGGCGTGGCTGAACGTGCGAACCACACACTCATGGAGCGTGTTGGCAGCATGCTCCAAGACGCGGAGCTCCCACCAACTATTGGGCGGAAGCGGTCAACACTGCCGTGTACCTGAAAAACCGGAGTCCCACGCGTGCCGTGCCGCTGATGACACCGGAGGAGGCATAGACGGGATGCAAGCCAACAGTGACGCACCTGAAAGTCTTCGGGTGTGGCGCATTCGTGCACGTGCCTACTGGCAGCCGGAACAAGCTGGACGCAAAGTCGGTGAAGGCTGCCTTCCTCGGCTACGACACCATGGGATACCGCCTCTACAACCTTGCTGCTCGCAAGGCCATCCGCAGCCATGACGTTGTCTTTCAAGAGGACTTGA
The DNA here is from genome assembly GCA_023375785.1 of Penium margaritaceum. Lineage (NCBI taxonomy): Eukaryota > Viridiplantae > Streptophyta > Zygnematophyceae > Desmidiales > Peniaceae > Penium > Penium margaritaceum. The sequence goes on along the minus strand of SZWC01003707.1, from coordinate 88,131 downwards.
AGGGCTGGACTTGGAGCCCTATGTTGGCAATTCTGCTTGCTCCCGCACTTGTACCAGAAGTGGGAGAAGTAACGATAGCAGAAGAGGGCGGTGCAGAAGATGGCGGTGACAGCGGCAACAACAAGGAGGTAGAGGGAGCTGAGAAGGAGGAGCTGGCGGCGGAATCTGATGAGGAGGAGCAGCAAAGCAACGCAGAGCAGCTGCCACGACGGTCTGCACGCCTCAACAAAGGTGCAAAGGACAGTGGGGAGCCGCTGAGGCGATCCGAGCGCCTCGCAAACAAACAGAGGCCGCTGGAGGAGCTGGTGAATTTGTGCACCGTTCCACCACCAACGGAGTCATCCGATCTCGAGCTTCTCTTCCTCACAATGACCGATGACCCAGGCATATTTGCTGAAGCCATGCACAACGCTGAGGTAGCAGATTGGCGTGGCGTAGCAGATGAGGAGTATGATGTGCTCATGAAGAACGGCACCTGGACTCTCGAGGAGGCTCCACGCGGCAGCCGGGTGATCGGATGTCGGTGGATCTTCAGGCGCAAGCGTGGTGCGGATGGTAAGATTCTCAGGTACAAAGCACGGCTGGTTGCAAAGGGGTATGCGCAGACGGAGGGTGTGGATTACAATGAGACATTTGCACCTGTCGCTAAGTTCCCATCCATCCGAGNTCCACCACCAACGGAGTCGTCCGATCTTGAGCTTCTCTTCCTCATAGTCACCGATGAACCAGCCACATTTGCTGAAGCCATGCACAGCGCTGAGGCGGCAGATTGGCGTGGTGCAGTAGATGAGGAGTATGATGCGCTTATGAAGAACAGCACCCAGACTCTTGAGGAGGCTCCACGCGATAGCCGGGTGATCGGATGCCGGTGGATCTTCAGGCAAAAGCGTGGTGCGGATGGTAAGATTCTCAGGTACAAAGCACGGCTGGTTGCAAAGGGGTATGCGCAGACGGAGGGTGTGGATTACAATGAGACATTTGCACCTGTCGCTAAGTTCCCATCCATCCGAGTGATCCTCGCTCTTGTTGCTGCTATGGACTGGGAGGTGCACCAAATGGATGTGACGTGTGCATTTCTGAATGGTGACCTTGAGGAGGATGTGTACATGGAGCAGCCGAAGGGGTATGTTGTGGAAGGGAAGAAAGGTTTGGTGTGCAAACTTGTGAAGGCCCTCTACGGCCTGAAGCAAGCCCCGCGAGCATGGTACCACAAGATGGATGAGCAGCTAGCTGGCCTTGGCTTTGTGCGCAGTCAAGGACACCGTGCTGTCTATAGGCGCACACAAGATTAGGGAGGTGAGCTGGACACTAGGAGGTCGACCAGTGGGTTCGTGTTTGTACTCGAGGGAGGTGCAATCAGTTGGAGGAGCAAGAAGCAAGAGTGCGTCGCCCTCTCCTTCACCGAAGCTGAGTACATCGCCTTGAGTGAAGCAGCAAAGGAAGCCGTGTGGCTGCGTGAGCTCCTGGCAAGCCTTCCGCAGCAAACCACAGAAACACCAATCTGCTTTGACAACATGAGCGCCATTGCTCTGACCATGAACGCAGAGTTTCACGCCCGCACCAAGCACATTGACTTGTGATATCACTTCATCCGCAAACTCGTGGCAAAGAAGGTGGTGCAGATCAAGTTTTGCCCTTCAAGCATGATGCTGGTAGACTTCCTGACCAAGTTGCTGGTAGCACACCGCTTTCAGCAGCTGAGGGGACAGTGTGGAATTGTGTGATTTTTTATTCTTGCAAAGTGGGAGAATGTTGGATATGGGGTGCCAAAAACAAAAGTGACCAAAGTGGGTTGCTCGATAAAAATCATCTGGTCACAAAAGTGAATAGAGGATGTTTTGGTGGTTCTATAGCACTTTATGGAACTTGATTCGGAGTCCGTTTGAGGGAGATATGGATTCTCAAGGTTTGGTGGCGATGGGTCCGGTTCAAGTGATGGCTCCTGCACTACCAGCACCAATGACAGCCACAATTATTGGCCAAGGAGGTTTGGAGCGGCCTTCAGGGTAGAAAGGCGGCACGACGAACTTCAAGGAACTTCAAGGAAGGTCCCCAGAAAGATTATTGGTTGTGCACATGGCAGGGATGGTAATTCTCTTGTGTGAGAGTGTGACTGCCGCTCATCCCGCTAGGCTAGGAGTGTGCTAGGAGGTGAACTTTGACAGAGTGGTTCTTCCACCTCCATGTGCCAAATGAGGCGTACTTAGGCTTGTTAGAAAGCTGTGCTAATGTACTTTCTTACTCAAGAGTTGATTCAGACATTCGCGTTCTCTGCAGACCTACATTTGCTTCCGTAATTTCTATCTGTGCAACCTACAATTCCCCCTCACAAATAGTTGGTCCTGCCTAGGCGGCTCTTAGTGAGCCTGATCACCTCCCTGAGGGCTGCCAAGTTTCCATCAAGAGAAAGAGAGAGAGATGGATAGATAGATAGATAGATAGATAGAAAGATAGATAGATAGATAGATAGATAGATAGATAGATAGATAGATAGATAGATAGATAGATAGATAGATAGATAGATAGAGAGAGAGAGAGAGAGAGAGAGGGAGAAAGATGGGGAGATAGAAAGCATGTGAGCGAGAGAGAGAGAGAGAGAGGGAGAAAGATG
>SZWC01003707.1:78020-80520 GCA_023375785.1 Penium margaritaceum | reverse complement strand
AGAGAAAGTTAGAGGGAGGGAGGAATGGAGGGAGGGGTGGAGGAAGGGTTGGATGGAGGGAGGGAGGGTGGAAGGGAAGGAAGGTGTGCTGTAGGGATGGAGGGAGGCTGGTGGGAGGAGGAGGATGAGGAGGAGGGCAAGATGATGAGATCAATGCGTAAGAGAGGTAAGAGGCAAAGTGAATGATGTATGGTTAAACAACATGAAGAGAGTGTAGAATTCGTCTCCCTGGTTGCATGGACCACGTTGCACATGAGTCAGGATGAATCCAAGGGTTCCACCCATGTCTCAGACACAAGGGAAAGGAACCAGAAGGCACAATAGCCTTGCAAAAGTGAATTGGGCACCCAGGAACCATCGTCTCTTGGAGCATACACGATCATCCAACTGTGCTAGAGCCTCACTACTTGGTGCCTTAGGTCAGCGGTGGTGGCGAGTATGGCACGACAATGGACATGTGGTTGTTTGGAGGTGTTTTCTGGGTCCTTTTCTCCTTGCCACTATCTTTTGTAGGATCCACAGTAAAATAGGTCTGCAAAGTGCTATGGCGTCTACACAGCGGGGTTTCGCTAATGGGTGCCACACTTTTCTGCTTAAATATTGGATGGGGTCTCACATGGGACCAAGGCTTCAACAGGATTCCAGCTTCCAGGCTTGCCTGCAAGGCAGCCTAGGAGGTGGTATTGCACCCCTGGCACCCCTGACGTGACATGTCAGCACTGTCTCCAACGGCCTAGGAGTTTTCAGAGAAATCTTCCCCATCAACGGAGGTTCATCAAGGTTGTGGTCAGCTCCTCCACCTTCTCCACAACCTCATTGCACAATACTGTCACCCTGTGTGTGCAAAAGATGAACAGAGTGCCTTCCTAACAAACATGTTTCTACAGGTATATTGCTTTTGCTCTGGCCTGGTGACAAAAAAAGGAAGAGAGAAATCCTTTCAGCTTGCTCCACAAAAAAGGGCACTGTGATGTTCTGTAGTTCACTCAGAAACCTAACAGTAGTGGGAAACTAAAGAGAAGTAAAAACAGGGGCTCGCACAACGATGTGGTAAGCGTAGTGGAAACCGGCTTCCCATGGCACATCAGGATCTTTCTGAAAACCCTCACAACTTGAAATGACTCTGCTGTTGCAGGCTACTCTTGTTCCTTCTACATGTTGTGCGATGCTCAGAGATGTACGAGAGACTTCAAAGCATTTGGGCTACAATACCACGAACTGTTATTCAAACAACCCTACCACTTGTTTTTGCACGACAACCTCCTTTTTCCCAAGGTGTCTGCATGTGGTTCTGATTGCGGCGGCAGCTTGATCTGTAGCTTCATCATTGCCAATAATGTAGAGGTTCCTCTTTGGCCTCAGGAGCCATCAATCGGAAGTAGAACAAAACCTTTTGAACCACGTTCGTCCATCCCAATGAAACGATAGATAGAGGGTTTGAGTCCAGAGGTGGACAATTTGACTTGGTGTCATCGTACTGGATATCAAAGCTGACTGGGCTTAAACAGGGGAGAAGAGAAAGAAGGGAAAAAATGGTTCAGCGCCTGAATGTGCAGGGACTTATTTAGGGAGGCGCAACAATGTGCACAGTTTTAAGAAATGGTTTCCTCATACCACCATTTTTTCTTCTCGATGTGCAGTAACATGCAGAACTCAGAGCTGTCATCGATCACCTTAAACTGGGGCTTTGGAGGTGACCCTGGTCCACTGAAGGGTGTGATCCCGTGGGGAAAGCTAACCGCACTGGAGTACCTGGGTGAGGTCAAGCTCACGGGCAATGCCGTCGAAGGAAGCATCCCTGAGTTGATTGGTTCCTTCATCCACATGGAAGTATTGTGAGCAATATTTTTTTTTGGGCACAACTTTTCTTTTTTAGAGAGAAGCATGCAAAGCCGCCCCTGACCAGCACAACTGCGGGGTATACAAGCATTTTTTTAATCCTTTTTTCTTGGAAGGGCTGCATTAAGAAAAGGGAGCATGCAAAGCTATCACGGACCAGCACAATCATGAGGTATAAAAGCTGCCACCAACGGCACAATACGGTGGGCATGCAAGCTAGAGGCCAACAAGGGCGGGTTCAACCCCGAATAAGTCAGGAAGTGCTAAGGCTTGGCGCACACGCTTGCTCTGAGCAACCGGCGTGAGCTGCGGCGGGTAAGGGGCCTGGGACTGGGAGTGGGAGACTGTGTAGTAGCGGATGGTGGCACAGTGGGCTTGGACGCCGGCAAGGGAGGCATGATGGGCCAGGGCTGGTACCTCCTGCTAGGCCCAGTGCTCAAAGGCCTCAGCTGAGCACTGGCAGGGCCCGCGAGCAAGACAGAGCTGCGCCAGCCAGCGGATGAAGGTTCAGAACTCGTCTCTCAGGCTGCCAAGGGTCTCCCACGACATTTTTCACACAAAATACCCAAGCTCATTGACCCCTTTCCTTTTCTTGTAACTTACAAGGTGAGAAAAAAAGGGGAGGGGAGGGGAGGGGGGAGAAGAGAGAGAGAGAGAGAGA
>SZWC01003707.1:31887-56702 GCA_023375785.1 Penium margaritaceum | reverse complement strand
AGAGAGAGAGAGAGAGAGAGAGAGAGAGAGAGAGAGAGAGAGAGAGAGAGCTGCAGCCTTCCCTCCCCCTCTCCCCACGCCTTCTCCTCACTCTTGTGCCAGTTAGAAGCTGACCTTCAGGTTGAGTGCTTCGGTTTGCATACTCTAGAGCTTTGCCAGTAGAAGGAAAGAGGTATGATGTTTGTGCTGAGCAGGAAGCTTAGATTTTCTTTTCCTGTCCGCGTGGCTGAGCTTGCTGCTGCTACCATCATGTCTGATATCATAGTCTGAAATCCCAGGCATTTTGGTATTTGTGCCCACCTGTGGTGTCTTTCTGACAGTCTTTGGCATTGCAGTTTATTTCTTCTTCAGGTTCAACTGTCCATTCCTGATATCTTATCCTACCCTACCATTGTGCCATACGTCTTCTTCATTTACAGATCAGGTCATACAAATAGGTTGGTGAATCCTAAAGAGGAGCTCACCCAACTGTGCAGGGCACCAAAACCAAGAATTGTGCTGCATAGTGCGACTTTTCCATGGCAAAATGTGAATTTCCACATGTGCAGTGGGTCAAGGGCATGGCGTGCAGCATGTTTTGGGAAAAGGCACATAAAATTGCACAAACTTGACCACTGACACAGCTTTACAATCCTCCTCCCTAGCGTCGTTCGGGATCGCCAGCACCAATCTTGGTTGCACTCCTTCACCTTGAGCTCCTCAGGGTTAGCCCTGGCTTCCAAGTGCCCTCATGGCTGACCTGCCCCTCCGCACTGGCACAGAACCTTACCCTCCTTATTGTCAATCACCTTCTCATTCACCACGACTCATAGTCGGCCATGATGAGCCGCTGCACCTCCACATCCACCTCACCTGCAGCCCTCCTCAGACACAGGTACCATGACCCAGTCCGCCACCTCAATGTTCTTGTGAGTCACCATCTCCATGCACATAGTGCTCACTCATTCCACGGTGAAGATGAGTTCTTCTTCCAGGGTCACATGTGCAAGGGCTTCCAGGATGGTCTTCAGGATGGAGGGCACCAGGGCAACCTGTTTGGCCATTTTCAGCATGTCGTCATGAATCTCAGCGCCCTCCTTGTAGACGGTCATCAGCACCTTGTTTGCCTTAGTTGTGACGGTAGAATCAGGGTCAGCCGCCTCTTCGTTGAAAGATTCCAAACATGGGTGAGGTGGAACAGGAGGGGGGGGAGGGGGAGGGGGATCAAGGGACTGGTCCATGAGCTTGCTCAAGTTCTCAAGATTAATAACATCTTTGTTCTTGATCAGGGATTTGTGCTCCCTCAGGTCAAAGTTGAGGAGAGGTACCAATGCAGATTGTGTGGAGGTATTCATAGCCTGCACTGTCCTAGGAACATTCAACAGTTGTGGAACTCACCAGTGCCAGGTGGAACTGCTCAATGTCCTTGTTGCCCATGGAGTGGAAAATGTCAGTCATCACATTCAAGGCCCCGATGTTCATCTTCTCCTTGGAGTTGCCCATGGCATTAGACAACTTGGGCCCAAATGCAGGCACATACAGATCCAGCTTCCTGTGGCCGTTGTGGGTGAGGAAGCCAAGAGGGTTCAGCAAGGCAACTCGCAGTTCCCTACTTCACGGTGGGACGTTTCCTTAAGCAAGGTCGTCATGATCGTCTCAGTGGAAAATGGGCCGATGGAAAATCACAGGCCATGGCTGACAGCCTCTACCACTGTACTCACAGCATCCAGCTTGTTAAATTGGAGAGTGAGGATGGCAGGCAAGATGGGAATCAGGAAGGGCTCAGCTGTATGTCTGAGCTTCACCAATAGCATCTTCAGGCAAAATTGTTGTCGCCCACAAATGTGCTTATGCTATCAGCCCTAGTCATGGCAACGATCCACTCTACCGCTGCCACCAGGGGCTCGGGCGTATTCACTGCAATGAGCTGCTGCCATGGCTTTTCAGCTGCTACTACCAGGGTCTTCTTGCCAACAGGACTACCAGTGGACATTGGTGGTAGCTTTCTTTAGACTCAATGCAGTTGAGAGCTTAAATGGAGTGCAAGAAGAAGGCCTGCACTCCAAAGACTGGTGCCTGCTGTCGTTAGCCAGTATGTATCGGCCTTGTACTTTTTCTCGTTCATCTTTAGAAACACTCAATGGTATTATACCCTTTTCTTCCTCATATCTTCCATATCATATTACTGATTAATTTCTGTACTGCCACTGCCTTCTGTACTGCCACTTCTGTCTCTTGCATTGCAGAAACAAAAGCACCAGTCATGGACCAGACCATGCCGGCTCCAAGCTCAAGCACGAATGGGATGGCAATCATTGTGGTCATTGTTGTTCTTACCATAGTGCTCATTGTTGTCATCTCCCTTGGAATTGTATACGTATGGAATGGCCGCAGCCGTGTGGGGGATCCTGCTGGGTATAACTAATACCACCGAAAGGGTAGATGGTAGGATACGCTGACCAGAGAGTTGGGGTAGATTCTGCACAGATATGGCCTGGCCCCCTTGCTTTTCCTTGTGCTGAGCCCTGAAAAAAAGCAGGTCACTTTTCCCCTTCTCTATTTTAAACACAAAGTATGTCCCTGAGGCTGAATTTTGTGCTCAGACTGTGCCAGTTGTCCAACGGATCCTGAATTGAGTTCAGTAGGGTGCACTGGATTTTTTGAAAACCATCAATACAACTGTAGTGTAAGAAGATTTTTGTCAAGAAACCTTTTTTCATCACTATCTGGCACCCTAACATCTATCAGCTATGTCACGAGAACACGTGAGTTACTCGTGTTCCTCCTGCACTCTTAAATTTATTCTTACATTCATCTTTTATGTTTTTAATGTAAACTTTCCTGTTTTGTGGCATCTATTTCAGGTAAGGTTAAATGAACTGCACAGAATTTCATCAACCATGAAAAATGAATTGTGATCCACATCCTCCATAATTCACAAGAAACTTAAATCTAACCTGTTGAAAATAAAAAAAAGCTATGACTCCACATATTCTACAAAGGTAATGATTCGGCCACGTATGCATTTGCATTCTTCTTTAACTAAGATGTTGTTAACATTCGAGTATCACTGGTTTTTTTTTTCTATATCCACCATTATCTTCAAGTAGTCATCATCTTCCCATGAAGGGATATAATTGATTCAATTTGTTTTGGGATTTGGTTGGGGCACAAGGATGCCCTCTATGCTAGAGAATGATTCCATTGTTTGTTTTCTCTCCACGAGGATGAACTAGAAATGTCAAAACCCATGCTGAAACTACCGTTGGGTATGTCGCAGAGAAAAAACGTATCAACATCAAGTACAACATTGCTCATTTTGGAAACGTTGCATCCTGCCCTTGCTTTCATGGCAAAGAAATCTCATTTGAACTCGAATTCAGCTTCTTGTTAGGTTGATTTCTCATCAGACCCTTTCAACATCCATGTTGAAGCTCCTGAAAAGAAAATTCCCACAAGCAGATATGTGTGCATGGGATCAGAACCTTTCATGCACGGCAGGCATTTTAGTTGGATTGAAATTCCATGAAACTCACAAGAAAAATTGACAGGCGTTGTGCTGAAACTCACACGGTGGGCTAGATGATATTGGATGTACTCTCCCAGTGTTCTTTTGTTGCTGCCATTCTTCTGTTGTTCAAGGCACTATGTTGCCATGTTGTACATGTATGGCGTGGGTCCTAATTCATGCTCCTCATCCATTGAAATGCAAAGAGGTTCATCTGACCACATGTGTATTGTGTACATAGGTTATGGTCCATCTACAGCAGTACACCTTCTGATTTTCCACAATGGCTCCAGATGCATTCTTGTTGTTGCTGCCATTTCACAACACAAATCAACTTCACCAAAATAAATGTGGAAGCACAAGTAATTTTTCGTGGAAGCAGTATGAAATCTGTAAAAACATTATCCAGAAAATCAGTAAAGGGGGGGAGGGGGGGGGGGGTAGGATGAATAACATGTAAATGTCGATGATATTGGCTGGATGGAGCCTTGCATACATCCTCAAGCCTCCTTGTCACGCAGTCCATGCTCTGGTAGGTCTTTCTATCTTTTCTTCCCACAATTCCATGCTAAAGATCCACTGTATCAAGTATTCCCCCGTGGTTGTTTGCCCCCCCCCCCCCCCCCCCCCCCCGCGCGCCCCCCACACCCCCGGGTATGATAAAAATTGCAAATGATTTAAGTATTGTTCCTCATTTCTTTGACATAAAAGCTCTTCTTTCATGGACAACAAGTGCCCACCTTCATGAAAAAGTTAAACCGCAATGGAATGTTTCATCCACAGAATGTTTCAACAAAGGACTTATGTTGGCAAGCCATTGAAATGGCGTAGCGGAGTAAACAGCTGATAATGGCAGCCAGAAAATTGGGGTCTTGACTGAAACTAGCCCTAGCCTTGTATGTTCCTACAACCTCTGTTTTCTTAGGGTCTAAAAAACCACAAAATTACCAACCTCTAGGTATGGAAAACATGGTCTTATGACCAGTCACTGATGGAAGACTTGCTAGTTGGTGGCAGGCAACTCATATCCTATTGTGTAAAGCATGCCTCTTTTGCATCATGTGACAGCTAAGGTTTAAAATATATATACATAAACATATCATTTAAAAAACAGATCAGGTAAGAAAAAAAATCAATCAAAGCTGTTGGTGAGTGTTCTTAATGGCAAGAAGAGGCACATTCTAATGAGAAATTTTTTCCATTGGACTATGATACTGATTTGGCTTCAAAGGAGAACCTTTCACATTCATAACAGAAGGGCAATCCATGAAGAAGCAGGCTGATAAATGATTATCTTCATATTTTAGATAAAAAATTAGGGTAGATTTGAAAGAATTTGACTACAAAAGGCCGTGCCTAGAAAACCTCCAACACTGATGTCAACCCCCCACATTTCCAGGTTCGATGTAAAGTGAGTACCACCTGGGCTACAAAATTTCTTATGTGAGTGAATGTGAGATTTGTTACCAGTTCATGCCAATTTGGCGGATTGATGCACAGAAAGTTGGAGATATGTACTACATTCATTCTTGCTTCACATATTCCCAGTTTTTTGCCCAGTTTTATTGTGCATTTAATGTTTTCAAAAAATGGATAGAAAAAAATCACAAACAATATTTTTCATACAACAGGAAAATGAATGTCTCTTTTTGGCCTGAGGGTGAGTGTGCACCCTGGAGGGTCCTTAGCAGTGGCTAGTTCACACCACCAACTGTTTTTTTGGGAGATACTGAAACTGTGGAGGCAACTGGTTCCAATGATGGCAGAAAACTAGTCAGAGAGTGTGGCAATAGTTTTGGCCTCAATTGACTGGCAATAAACTCTTGATCAAGGCTCACAGGTAGTGGAGTTTTATAGCCACTGATCAAAGATTTTCAGAACACCAAAGTTGCCAGATTTGAAGCTTCCTAGTAGATTCTATGACCTCTAGAGTGGCCCTTGGTAAGCTGTCCTTTTTCCCACCTAGGAAGGCATCCCCTCCTTCTTCTAAAAACTTGTGCCTCTTCCTAGATTCCTCATCTTGCTTCTAGTAGGAGGGAAGGTATCCAAAAGACCAAGATAACTCTGGATGTCTTGGAGGACAAGTCACCCCTTCCAGAAGGTGTGCCACCTTCCTAGACCCTTACCTGGCCTTCTAGAAACTTAAAGAGGAACTCTAGAGGTTGAGCTATCTTCCTGGCATCTATTTTTCACCTCCATTCAGGTAGGGCAGAAATTGATTTTGTGGGACTTGAACCCGGGCCCCTACCTCTAGAGGTGGACATCATTAACCACTAAGCCACTTGGGTTTGTCTTTTAGGTTTTCTTATTTGGAGTCACTCGAGCCATGGTGAGGAGCATCTCTCCAACAATCTCCCCCTTGCCCGTCACCCATGGCACTTGTCCATGCTCAACCTGCAACTCAAGAGGCTTGGGAAAGCCCAAGCCCCATGCAAGTAGCATCATGCCTGTCCTTGGGTTGCGCCTTTGTCATGGCATCAGCAAGCAAGTGGTTTGTGCCACAGTGCACAAGCACCACATCACCCTTTGCAACGAGGTCTCGTGCAAAGTGATGCCGGATCTCTGTGTGCTTGGTCCTCCAGTGTGCCACAGGGTTTTTTGTCAGGCTGATGGCACTCATGTTTTCAACGTTGAGCACTGTCAACTTCTTCTGCAGCACCCCAATCTCCTTGAGCAATCGCCGCAGCCATAGCCCCTCTTTTGAGGCCTCCGCGAGTGCAATACACTCCACCTTAGTGCTGGAAAGAGCCACACATTCCTGCTTCTGGCTTGCCCAAGACACCGCTGCACCACCAAGTACAAAACGATAGCCCGGTGTTGACTTGCGGTCATCAACATTACCTGCCTAGTCAGCGTCAGAGTAGTCAACCAGCTCGAGGGAGTCAGTCTGAGCTGCCCCTCCAAACACAAGTCGTGATTGTATCGTCACCTTCAAGTAGCAGAGGATTCTATTGAGCACTTGCTAATGTAGCGGCCCCGGATCAGCAACATAGCGGCTCACTTCTCCCTCGGCAAAGGCAAGAATAGGCCGTGTTGCCACCATGGCATACATTCTGCTGCCAACTGCGGACTGGTATGGTACTCCAACCATCTCCTCCTCCTCGTCCTCCGTGCTCGGGCCCATGCTTGAGCTCATCTCACATGTCATTGTCATAGGCGTGCCAATGGGGTTGCAATCCTCCATGTTGTAGTGGCGGAGCACCTCCTATACATGTTTTTCTTGCCCCATCTCCAGCGTGCGTGCTTTGCGATCCCTCTTAATGGCGATGCCTAGGTAGTAGTCAAGCTTGGCCATGTCTCACATCTTGAACCGGCCGCCAAGCTGCTTCTTTAGGCTTTTAAGCTTCCCCTTATCCAAAGACACAAGGATGAGGTCATCCACATAGAGGATGACAATTTGGTGGAGCCCCGGCTGCTTACGCACCTACAGGTTGTGATCTTCCTCGCAGCGCTTGAAGCCAAGCTCACCCATGAAACTGTCCATTTTGAGGTACCACATGAGTGGTTCTTGCTTCAGTCCATAGAGCGCCTTGCAAAGCCGGTACACCTTCCCCTGTGGCGCATCTACCCTCTCTGGTACCTCCATGTAGACATCTTTGTCCAGGTTGCCATTGAGGAACGTAGTTTTGACATCCATTTGGTGGATTTTGCAGTCACGTGCCGCTGCCACCAAGAGAATAGTGCAGATGGAGGAAAAATTGGGAACTGGTGCAAAGTTCTTGTCGTAGTACTCCCCATTTCTCTGGGCATACCCTGTTGCCACCAGCCACGCCTTGTACCGCTCGACCTCCCCCTCCTTTGTGAGCTTCTTCCGGAAGATCGACTTAGAGCCAATGATTTTCTCACCCTCCAGACGATCAACCAGCTCCCAAGTATCCTTCTCCTTGTGGGAGGCAAGCTCGGATTTTGTTGTTCCCTCCCGCTCAGCCCCATCCTTCTTTTGCAGTGCCTCCTTCACAGATTGAGGCTCCTCTTACGTGAAGAAGGCTTGTGCAAACCCAGTTCAAATGCCCTTGTCGACAGCGTACCTCTTTATCCTTTTTTGCACACGGCTCCTTGTGCGGGGCTGTCGAGTAAGACTGCACACCGGTACGGAACCGTGGTTCTGAGAATGGAACCGGAACCGCGGTTCCGGTTCTAGCTTAGAACTGGAATCGCGGTTCCGGTTCTGGAACTGCGGTTGTCACGGAACCGCGGTTCTGGCCACGGTTCCAGAGGAGATCCCCTGATACGCAAGGAATATGAAGCACGATTGGCCCTAAGCCTGGATGTTTTCTTCAATAAAACAAGGAGAAAGTCAGTCAACACTTCTCTTTTGTACATGGGTACGTGATTGGAGTATTCACATGGCATCCAAGGCTGCCATGTCCGCAAAGAAAGCCCCAAAACCCACCCATCTCCACTCATTATCCTCTCCATAGACATGGGTTCAGGAACCGCAATTCCTAGATGGTTCCAGAACCTTGGAACCGGAACCGCGGTTCCGGTTCCGGAACTGCGGTTCCTGGAACCTGTGTGCATCCTTACTGTCGAGGTGGTTGTTGTTATTGCTGTACCTTTTTGGCGCCATCCTCTCCAAGTGCCTGCTCCTCCTCTCTAGGAGACCTTGGAGACATCTGTCCACTCCGGCCTCCACGTCCATCTCCGGTGCTTCGGGTTCCTCGTCCAAACTGGCCGGAACAAGTTCTGCTGCTCCCCCATCACTTGGACGATCCTCTCTGGCTGGTGCTGCTATGAGGACTTCACCCTCATTCACATCCTCCGACGTCTTCCCCTCACAGAGTGGCAACCACTCACCCCTCTTGGAGAGACCTGCCTCCTTGCCTGTCCCACGACTTTTCTTGTCGAACATGATGTCGCGACTCTGCACAATCTGCTACCTCCTTGGGTCAAAGAGCCGGTACTCATTGTTTCCGCTCTCCTACCCAAGGAAAATACACCGTCGGGTTCTTGGGTCCAGCTTGCTCCGCCCTTCACATGCCTGCACCACCGCATGTGCAATGCAACCAAACGTGCGGAGGTGACCCACTGCCGGCTTCCTCCCGCTCCACACCTCTTGTGGCGTCTTCCACGCCTTGCTCTCCTTGTCCTTCAATGGCTTGGTCGGTGTAAGGTTCATTATGTACGCCACTTTCCGTGCCGCCTCTTCCCTATTCTCTTGTGCAAGACCAACGTCACTCAACATGGATCGCACCATGTTAAGGATTGTGCGATTTGCTCTCTCTGTGACGCCATTCTGCTACGGGGAGTGTGGAGTTTTTTTCTACCACTCAATCCCTTTGTTCTTCATCCACCCAAGGCAGCCTGCATATTCACCGCGACTGTCGTTTTGGAATGCGTTCACCTTCAACTCTGTCTGCCGCTCTACATCTGCCACAGACTCTTACATGCATGCAAGGACTTTGCTCTTCCGCTTCATGAGGTAGAGGTACAATTTACGGCTGTGGTCATTGATGAAGGTGAGGAAGTAGCAAGCTCCGCTAATGGAGCTCTCAAATGGTCCACACACCTGTGTGTACCACTGCCAACTTAGTCGATGCACGTGTCCCCTTTGCCACAGCACTCTCTTGACTGCCACGTCGCATCCACTCGTTGCGCACGTACTCAGCAACCTTTGGGTACTTCAGCTCATCAAAAGGCCAGCCACCAAGGACTGTGATCATGGGGCTCCAACTGTCTAGCAAGACCAGAAGGAGGATCATAGCTTGCAACTCAGAGTCGACCTCCCAACCAGTGGCCATGCACTCCGCTGCGAGTGACTTAATCTATTTCATGATTTCCATGATGTTTTCGCCTTCGTTGGCTCGGAGGGTTGCAAGCCATTTGAAGATGAAGAGATTATGGGTGAGGTTTCTTGACTGGTAGATAGAGCAGAGATTTAACGATTCACTCGTGAATAGGGTGCATCCTTGGATGTACCCAGGTTGTGGTGGGCATAACGCGGACACAAGGAGCGCCAACGCCTTCTTGTTGCGCTTCTTGTATGCCTCCTTCACCTAAGCCATTCGTGTCTCCAGTTAAGGCTGTAAGCCAAAATCCGGGACTCGCAAGTCGGACTCGCAAATCCGAGTCCGGACCCAGACTCGCAAGTCAAAATCCAGGGTCCAGAACCGACCTGGACTTGCAAACCTCACCTTGACCTCCTACAACGAGACAACGACGACAAAGAGGGGATGATTGTAGATTACATGAATACAATTATGGGTCAAATTCATTCTCTATTAGTTACATGTTGAGTTCACATAACGTTAGAGTCACAAATTTCAGAAACACATAAATTATAACCCCTTTTTATTAGATGATGCACCAGACTCGCAATTCTTACTCACCAGACTCGCAAATCCAGGAGACTAGACTCGCAAGTCTGGGACTCGCGAGTCCGAGTCTCAGACTCGCAAATCCGAGTCTGGCACTGGACTCGGACTCGCAAGTCAGGTTCCACGCTCAGAATCGAGGTTCCAGACTTGCGAACACCCTTATCTCCGGTAGAGCAGTCTCATCACCCTTCACGAGCTCAAGGAGTCCCTTGTCGTTGAGGAAGACCTCAAACTGCCATCTCCACAAGGAAAAGTCTGTCCCATCAAACTTAACAGTAGTGCGGCTGCTCTCTTCCTCGTTAGCTGCCATGTTTTGATTTATGAAGCGTGAACACAAGCTGTCTTGGGACCTCTTAAAGGTGTGGGCCCATAACCCTTTGTTGGCATGAGGGTGAGTGTACACCCCGGAGGGTCCCTAGCAGTGGCTGGTTCACACCACCAACTAGAGACGTAAACTGTGGGGGCAACTGATTCCTAAGATGGCAGAAAACTAGTCAGATATTGTAGCAATAGTTTTGGCCTCAATTGACTGGTAATAAAATCTTGATCAAGGCTCAAAAGCAGTGGAATTCTATAGCCACTAATCTAAGCTTTCCTGAACACCAAAGCATGCCAGATTTTAATCTTCCTAGCAGATTCTATGACTTCTAGAGTGGCCCTTGGTAGGCTGTCCTTTTTCCCACCCAGGAAGGCATCCTCTCCTTCCTCTAGCAGCTTCTGCCCCTTCCTAGATTCCTCAGCTCGCTTCTAGTGGAAGGGAGGGTATCTAGAAGACCAAGACACCTCTAGATGCCTTCGAGGACAAGTCACCCTTTCTAGAAGGTGTGCCACCTTACTGGGCCCTCACCTGGCCTTCTCAAAACTTAAGAGGAACTCTAGAGGTTGAGCTAACTTCCTGGCATCTATTTTTCACCTCCCTTGAGGCAGCGCAGAAACTGATCTTGTGGGACTGGAATCCGGGCCCTTACCTCTAGAGATGGACATCATTAACCACTAAGCCACTTGCGCTTGTCTTTTTGGTGTTCCTTTTTGGAGTCACTCCTGCCATGGTGAGGAGCATCTCTCCAACATCTCTTGTCAGACACTTTGATTTCCATTTTATTGTTACTTGCAATATTATGATCAGATATCACAGATTTATTCTTTGAATGTACTCATCCTTTACCAAGTGGATGTGCCATTCATATTTACACCTTAACTTCATGAATTTTAATGTTTTAGGATAGGTTCCACTTCAGCTCTCCTCGATGGTAACATAGCCACTTGTGCTTGTGCAGTCAGTACCAAGGCTCAAGAAGATGAGCGATAAAACATGTTAAACACAGTCAGAGTCTGCTGCACAACATGAGGTGCAGAAATCAGGCAAAAGAGCATCACATCTTGAATGAAAACAATGAGCTCTGGTTCATTTTTCATCACATGAATGACTGGCTGACCTCCCAGGCTGTCAAAGTATACTATGTACCATTCCTTAACACCATACCATTCACTTAGTCACATTACCATCTTCTTAATCAGCATGACACATCTACTGGTTTTCAACTTAGCGGAAGCCTGGGTTTTCTAGCCTGTTGTGTAGAGTGGATGCTAGCAATGACTCCGTGGAACTAGGTCAATCAAGGGCTGGGCTATGTTTAAGGAACGTGGTCAATGATCCCAGGTACATGGAAATCCCTCTTCCTTCTTCCTTCTGCTAGCCAATGAGATACTGTTAACCTGCTCCACACTGCTAGGCTAAGTGACTTAGCAAAGACCATTCACACATATGCCAAAAAAACATATCCTCTGTGGATCCTTGTGCAATGCTCAGAAAGAGGACATTCCCTCTGCCTTTTCCTTTCCACTAAATGCAAGAACACTGGATACCTGTTCCACCCTTCTTGGGCTATTTTCTTAATGATGAAAACTCTCACCCTGGTGTCTTGCTTGATTAGTTCACTCCCTTGTGCCTCCGCTGTAAACCCTCACTCATGTCATCAGTATTCAGCTAAGCCTCTAGTCTGATCAAGCACATTAGATATGCAGAAACACTTCCAAGGGGCGTTTTTACCTCATGTTGTGGTGATTAACTTGCCTCCACAGGATCCTCAGACGTCTTCCTGTTGGATTCACCTCCCAGGACCCTCGGTCACACCTCGGCCAACAGGGTCCACTTGGCAGCGCACAATGGAGATTTAACTCATGCAACAGGTAGAGTGAGAGTTCTCAGGCAGAGGTTTTTGGGAAGGCTGGATAACACAAGGAATTATTGATTCATCAGAGGCACAAGCACACATACATGGAACAGGGTCTCCTGATATACTCTAAGGCCTTTGTACCGGCCTATCGCACTGTGGGTATCATCCCACACACTCCCAAAATACAAGTCAGAACCAATCTTCCGCATCCTGACCATACGCTTTGCCCTCCCAGGCATCCTCCTCTTTCTCCCCTGGGATTGCTGCTTCCTTCTCTTCATGTAATCCTTTGTTGTAGACCCTTATCTTCTGGTAACTCCAGTAGAGTGCTGTCGTGATTGGTTGATGCCAGGTAGGCTGCAGCATTTTTTTCATCCGAGGTCTATGTGGCATCATCCATGCTTCCGCTTCCTTGATTAACCATACATCACATCCGCTTCTTCCTCCCAGCTTATTCTCCTTCTCGTGTTTGATCCGCCGCCCTCTGTTGGGACTGGCCATCTGCACAACCATTCCTGACTCCTTAACTTTCCTCCCATGGTTGTGTTGTTCTTTTCCAAGTCCACCACTTCTGCTTTGTCTTGGTGGGAGACCCCCTTTTGGCACCTTCCTCCAATACCTTTTTCCTCTTGTGCCACAGTTCAGCGCAGTGCAGAGGCCACTATGTTTTGTGAACCTGTTGCTTCTCTTCATTCCAAACACTTTTCTTCCATGGTGGTGGGTGTTGATTCTCCTCTGCTGAGGTCATTAAGGGCAGATGTACTCCTTGCCATCGGAACTTTTGTGGGTGCAGAGAAATTCAACTAAACATTGTTTTCCCGACCCTCCCCTAATCAAGCCTAGACCTCTGAGTGCTGTCCTTATCCAGGAGGTGTGAGGCGCTTATCCACCAATCCCTCCTGTATGCAGCTTGTGTAATGCCATTATGCCTCTATTATAGGTGGGAGGATAAGCAGTCGTCAAAAGCTTTCATGACACATTTTCTTGCATAGTGCACAATGTTGCTTCGGGTTGTCCTCTGCACACCTTAGCGTGTAATTGCATCCTCTGCACCTTGGGTCACTCTGGTTCCAACCAAAATCCTTGAAACAATAGATCTCTCCCAGTGCACCCGTGAGCCATCCACATTGCCTTGGCGCGCATTTATCCTGAGCATGAGCAAATCCTCCACACCAATCACAGAACATGACTGCACAGCTCAAGAGCTTCCTACACCTGCAACCCATCCCTTTTTATGCATCACGTACCTTCTCTTGTACTTTTCCCCCTTAGCATGCCCAAGGCGGCACCGGGAGGCATCGACAAGCCGCTAGAAGAGGAAAATCCTTGCATTTTTCTCAAGTGCCTACATAATGCTCCAAATCCAGATTTTATAAAAGTTCTTGAAAGGTGAAACGTTGCTGAATCTGGTCAAAGTTGTTTCACAGTAATCGGACATGTAACAAGGGAGGTATAAGGTTCCAAAGTTGGGGTGTCCGCTACGGCTTGGGGAGTCGTGCGCAATTTGACTACCGGTTGAAAGTCCACCAGAACAATTGACAAATGTCCATTTCGTGATTTAGCCCCAAAAGACTACGGAGGCGTAAGGTGGATAAGATCCATTGAAACCAGTAGTGCAGGCTGTTATTGAGGGACGTAGGCAAAAGCCCAGCTTGGAGTCTGAAACTCAGTAGTACAGTTCATTACTCGGGGACTTTGTCAAAATTCTGCCTGCAGGTCCGTGTACAGGTTTTGAACCACATCAATCCCTGTCATCAAGATCAATCATCAACTCATCAAAACACACCCAAAAAGCGCAGGGGCCACCGCCACTACATGTAGGGACATGTGCGCCTCTAGAAAGGGGTTTCAATGGGTCCTTCATGTGTGAGGATGCCTCGCCAAGCCGACATCGTACGCACTGCCAACTGAATAGCTAGATTGGGCTGCCACGCTTAGGCTGACGTATTGGGACCTATGGTTAAATGAATCATATACAGTTTGGTGCCTTGGGAGGCCTAAGATCAGCCCTACAACGCGTCCGTTCATGTGGATGTGCAAAAACTAATGAAAATTTGTGTTGTTCCCTTCGCATAGTGCCTTTCTTGCAGCTCTATCCAACATTCATAAACATAGCGCAAGGAAACTAGAAAGCTCATGCTTGGGCTCAGAACTTGCAGAAAACAAAGCGCTACACACGAGTGAAGATCTTTTGGGGCACGTTGAAACAACCACACGGCCATTGTTTTCTGACAAAGGTGTATGGGCTCACAACCTTGACCAGAGTTTACATTTCTCACGACTTTCACGACAGAAGGGACTGTCATTGCGAATGACATCGCTATCAAAGTCTGAGGTCCTGGAGTGAAAGACTGCGTAAGTGGCAAAGAAGGAGACACAGCCCATCAAGAAATATGTAGGTGGCCCAGGTTTTGCGCTATGCATGTTGCATTTTGAGTTCTACCTTGCGCATAAGGCAATCTTGGAGGTCATGAAGGGAACAAAATTCCTCGACAAAGGGACGTCGATGAAAGCATAGATTGAGGCATTTGCACAGAAGAGCTAGAGGCCCTCATGCTACTCGTTTCCGGTATGGCTGAGTCACAATGGGGCTACTTTGAAAGCTGCACATCAGCAGCCAAGAATCTCATGCTTCTCTATGTCATCCATAAATCCAAGTCATTGACAAGCAATACCTTCCCAATGAAGCGACTCTTCATGTTGAGAATCGAGGAGGGAGTTGATGTCATCACCGGCATGTAGCCTATTGAGTTGCTTGCCTCACAATGCAATGACGTGGGGTGGAAGATAAACGTACAGTAGCATGCAATGGCCCTCCTCATAGCCCTTCCTGGAAGTTGGAGCCCTCTCATCAGTCTTTGGAGGATGGACACAGGATAAGCTCACGTTTGGCATAATCACAGAGTACATTTTCAATGAGGCATAGCAACAGAGCTGCGGGGGGTCCTCGTCTACCTCATCTGCCCTTGTCACGCGTGGTGGGAGAAGAAAGGACAAGGGAGGTGGCAGACATGGCAGTGGCAAGAAGGGCGCCAAAAAGGGTGCGTGTTGCAACTACGGCAAGAAGGGCGACTGGGCCTATGAGTGCACCGAGGTGGCAAAGGCCGGTGGCAAGGACACCAAAGGCTAGAAGGAGCTTCTCAATGGCACTCAAAACTACTATCTCAAGTAGACTAACTGGCGATTCCTTGATTCCGGAGCACAAGAGCACACCCAAGAAGAGAAGGTGGGGTCCATCAATTACACCAAGTTGAACAAGTCCATGGTGGTCGCGAACAACAAGGTCAAACTGGCAGTCAGCCAAGAAGACATGGATGTGGAGATGGTGGTTGGTGAGAAGCGGGTATAGCGCATCATCAACGACATGCAACACGTACCTCGCTTGGCTGACATTCTAAGTGTTAGCCGCTTGACAGACAAGGGGTACAAGGTGCTCCTCAAGACAGAGGGAGCATTTGGGCGGAAGGATAGTGGCCGCAAGCCCGTGCAGGACGCTAAGCATGAGAGAGGCCTCTACATCATAGAGACCGAGGTGATCCCCGGGTGACAGATTCAACAGACTTGCAAGAATGCACCGTCAACCTAACCAAAGGAGGGGAAGCTAATATAGAGCTATGGCACTGACAACTCGGACATTCCTCACTTGCAGTCATGATGGAGATGGCAAAGTGCGTACAAGCATGTGGCCTTGTCATTCACAGTACAGAAGAGGCGACAGATGCAATTGTTGGAAATTTGCCCCTCCACATGCCCAAGTGCGACATCGGGAGGCGCTGACGAGCCAACAAAGAGAGAGAAAATCCTTGCAGTTGGATCTATTGGCTCAGGAATTGCTCAGATCTTAAGATGGATGATTGCCTCAAAATCTGATGAGTTGGTGAATCCAATGGAAGTTGTTTCACCAGAATCAGACAAGTAAGGAGAGATGTATGGGCTTCCAAACTTGGGGTGTGCTCGGTGGCTCTGGGAGCCGGCCGCAACTCGACTTCCGGTGAATAATCAACCAGACCAAGTAACAAAAGTTCCATCTGATCATTTTGCTCCGGAAGGTCTGCTGAGGCATCCGGTGGATAATCCACCGGATCCTGTATTGCAGGTTGTTACTGAGGGACTTGGTCAAAATCCTGGCTCGGCGTCCGAATCTCAGTACTGCGTTTTGTTACTTGGAGACTTCGCCAAAATCCTGACTGCAGATCCGCGGACAGGTTTCAAACCTCGTCACACCGCATCACCAAACTCGACGCAAAAGAGAGGGAGGTGCATCAAAATAGTCCAAGGGATCCCTACATCACGTGCAATGGGATCTGCGCCTTGGGAAAGGCTCATTGCACGTGAAGGAAGGCGCCACGGCGTGTGCGCACCATGGAGGCGTTAGACATTTCTATGGTGGGTGAGACCTACACTTTCGCAAGCGTGACTTGGGCTACGCTTGGCCACATCATGCGCAATTTGGTTGGAGAGCTCATGACTAGCCGTATAAATGTTCTAAATGTTCTAATCATATCCATGTACAAAAGCTTACGCAAAATGCCGTTGTTCCCCTCGCAAACTGACTATCTCTAAATTCTTGCTAACATAGCGTGAGGCAACCAGAAAGCTCACGCTAAGTCTCAGATTTGCCCAAAACGAAAGACGTGAACCACTAGAGTTGGATCAGAGCAACTGCAAAACCACACCCCGCATATTTCTTGACAACAAACAAAAGGTGCGACCCTTTCATTTTGGACAAGGCATGGTGCAATCCACTCAAAAATAACGTGAATCATGCCTTCGACCTGCTAGAGGTCCTTCACAACGTGTGCGGACCATTCAAGACTGTCTCAAAGAGCAGCATGTGTCACTTCATCACCTTCATGGATGAACACAACAGAAAACTATATGTGTACTTCATGAAGCAGAAAGGCGAGGTGGTGAACCGGCTGAAGGAGTGTGGCATCACTATGGAGAGGCAGACTAACTAGAAGGTTAGATTCCTACGCAGCAACAGCAATAGACAGTACATGGGCTATAGCTGGTGAATATATTAGGAAGGCATAAAATGGGAACCAAAAACAACTTGTTTGTCTCCGTCTAATGGTGTGGTAGAGCGGGTAAACCAAACGCTGTGAAACATGGTAATATACCATGTTGGTGGATGCAGAATTCTTGCGAAGCTTCCGGGCATAAGCTGTACATATGGCAAGCTACACCATCAACCTCACCCCAACAACAGTATTGACGGGGAAGAGTAGCTAGAAGACGCTGCAAAAGTTTTGAGTGGGCACAAACCAAGTGTGGCATACCTGAAAGTGTTTGGGTGTAAGGTGCACGCGGTGGTGCAAGCAGCACAGAGGCATGACAACAAGCTAGAGTAATAGGCAAATTGGTATCTCTTCCTTGGCTATGAGAGCATGCATAAGGAATAACGGCTCTATGGGAAGTACAAGAAGGAGGTAACTTACAGTGGAGACTGCAATTTTTACAGGCAAATAAATTGTATCCGTAGCAACGACGTGGACGTGGTGGACTTAGCAAAGAAGAGGGAGTGGTTTTGGCTCCTTCACTACAAGAGGGAACTGGCGGAAGCTATAGTTGAGGATGCAGCATTGAAGTGTGATGGTGCACCAGCGGTGGCAACCAATGCGGAGGACTCTGATGACGATCAAGTTGATGAGGATATCCATCACAAGGATCTGGCAGAAGAGGCGCAAAGGGTGCCAAGGCGTGTACCCCCGGTGGAGTACACATTAAATGTTGGAAATCCAACAGACGTGCCGTCCATCCGGATGATGTTTTTTTTTAGCGGTAGGGATCCTCAGGGAGCTGTCCAATCGATGACTCACCAAAGTGTACACATGCAGAGGGATCGTAGTAGAGAAACAAGGCATCACCAAATCTTCCACGTCGTAGCTTGAGTCAGCAAAAAGCGGGGAAGCGCTTGGACAAAAGCACTAGTCGATGGATCTGCATGACGTGGTGCATGCTAGGTGCATCAACGGAGACAAAAACCATTGAAAAGACACTTTCGCGGTTTCAAGGGGATCATTGGGATGAGGCCATCAAATCGGAGTTGGCATCCATTGTGGAAAATGACACATGCAAGTTGGTTGACAGGCCAAAGATGCCAAGTTCATTGGCTTAAAGTGGGTCTTCAAGACCAAGTTCACAGAGGAAGGTGTGGTTGACAAACAAAAGGCATGGCTAATGGCAAAGGGATACCTGCAACAAAAAACTGAGCAATACAATGAGGCATTTGCTCCGGTTGCCAATTTCACAAGTAGGTTGGGCATACACTGCTCCCTTGGAGTAATTCCCCCGAACGTTGTTCATGGTGCAGGTCCAAGCAAGACACGACAACTGTAGCGCAACAGAAAGCATGTTGGACATAGGAACAATGTGTCCTACGATCGAGCCTTAATAAGCGCAGGAAGGTTTTTTTCCTTCCTGCACACAGGAAGTTTGTTCGACATTTCTCCATGCATGAGGAGGATGTGCCTCTTGGCCATCAGTGGATGCGCCAATTGGCAAGCTGGTGAGGTGGTATGGAGTGGCCATCCCAAAAGTGCCACTAAACACACACACACCTCAGACGCCAGGCCTAGGACTACATGTACCAGGCTCATTCCTCATCCTTATTACACATTCTGGCCTTAGATTCTCCTTACAGAGTTGTCCAACTAAAGAGCAGTACAAATAAGACACTGGTTGGTCAAAGCCCCAAGATTTCATCTTTGACTAGCACAGCGCGTGAAAGTGACAAAGTGTTCATTGGACACAGTTGCTAGCAAGTGATTTCCTAGGAGCTCCTCAGTGTGGAACCGTGATCCTGAGGGTGATACCTTCTCCTAGCTGAAATGCTAGGAGCGGACAGCAGGTGCTATTGCATCGACCCTGTTTTCTACTCCCTTTCCCTCGGGCTGGTTGTGGTTATGGGCCCACACTGACCAGTTCTAAGGCACGCTTTGCTCAACTCTGGTATGCTCTCTCCAGGTGCGCACGTCAGCTCCATTAGCTCCATCTGCTCCATATGCTTCACCAGCCCCAACGGCTAAACTGGCACCTAGCACACAGGGACCAAGGACAAGCCCTGCCCTTGGAGGCAAGACCTTCGGTCCCAACCAGGACAAGCTATGCCCTTGGAGGCAAGACCCTCGTACTAGTGTGATCTGCCTTCTCTGTTTGCAGGTAAACATCGGCTGGAGGGGTAAGCAACAGAACTGCACCTCAAAACCAGTAGCATACATCAGCTAACATCCGCCTGCATCCGCCTCAATGTAGCAGAGATGCAGATTGCACAAAAGGGCAGAAAACGTGGCTGGCCAATCAGGAGCAATGGGGGCTGCCGCAGGGCAGCCCTCAAACGCAACAGAGGATGCCACAGGGAAGTCCTCGAATTCAATAATGGCTACCACAGGGCAGACCACAGGAGGAACCGTGATTGCCACCGCACCGCCCAAAAGTCTTGGATCTTTGGGAGGAATGCCTGTCTTCGCGGGGAACGACTTCCCGCTCTTGAGATGGCACATTGAACTAGTAATGAAAGTGCCTGGATTCATCAGGCTTCTGAAAGGAGAGGAGCAGGTTCCCACAGAGGGCTCACCGGAGCACGAGACATGGACTGAAAGAAATGATTTTGTCATGTCACTACTCAGCAACGCGGTGGCCAAGAAGTATGTTCCTGTCATTTCGGGGTTCACACTGGCTTTGGATGCTTATGCCAAGCTCAAGCCTGTACACCAATGCACCTCCCTCGGAAACAGGTTATTCATCCTACAACGGCTTAGCAGCATGCGGGTGAATGAGGGGGAATCAATCCCCGATTTCCTACAAGAGTTTCAGGGACTCCTTGGTAAGGCTCGCCAGATGAACTGGGACCTTGACCAAAACATGCAAGCCATGATCCTCCTCATGCCGCTACCGGAGAGCTGGAATCCAATGATCACCGTCATGGGCGGCTCGAAGGAGGATGACCTGACGTACACGGCAGTGTCCGAGTACGTGCAAAACGAGGCCATGCGCCGCACCGGAAGTGAGGCTAGCTACTCAGCCTATGCTGCATGCTACGGTGGCTGCGGGATCAAAGGGTCAGCCTCTGGTCAGGAAGGCAGCAGCGGAAGCGGTGGCGGCGGAGGCAACATTGGTGGCAAGGCTCCCAAGAGACAGAGAAACTGTTGTAACTGCGGCAAACCTGGGCACTAGGTAAGGGAGTACAGGTTGCCAAAGAAGGAAGACGGCAGAAGCGGTGGGAACAAAGGAAGAAAAAAAGGTGGCAAAGAAGCCACCAACATGATGGCGCAAAGCACGCCTCCAACAAAGGGTGCAGCGCTACTTAGGCCAGGAGCCTTTAGGCTCGACTCCGGCACTGATCACCACTCTAGCAAGGAAAAGGCTGGATTCATCTCCATCGCCCCCACTTATTGGTGGTTCACATGTGAAAATGGCAGCATTGTGAATGCAAATGGTGCTGGAGACAAACTGGTTAGCATCAATCTTAATGGTACGGAGAAGGATCTCCGGCTGCGTGACGTAGTCTACATGCCCTCCTTTGCGGCAAACCTCCTGTCCGTGTCAAAAATGACGGAAAACAACATGAGGGTGGTGTTGACGCAGAAGAAGCCAGTCATCGCCAGGGACAAGGACATCAAGGTCCTCTACGCCAACAATGATCTTGTGGCACAGGTCCCACAAGTTGATGGGCTCTACGTATTGCAGAAAATCGCAACAAATAGCTTGAAAGACAAGGGTCATGCGGGTACGGCGGAGGCAGTGGTCTCAGCACCAACACAGGATAGCACACCAACAGAAACTTAAAACGCATCCTCTGCCGCAAAGGACAAAGATGCTTATCTGTGGTATACACGCTTTGGGCACGTTACAAACCGCATGCTCCAAGTCATCCAAGAACAACAACAGGTCTCCAGCATGGATGGGTGCAAGAAGGATGCGGTTGGGTGTGGCGACCTGTGTTAACCTTGCCTCCAAGGCAAGACCAAGCAAATGCACTTTGAGTGCAACGGTCGCCGTGCAGAATCAGCCCTTGACGTGGTTCACACCAACGTGTGTGGACCCTTTCGCACGGCGTCAAACGGTGGTAGCAAGTATTTTTTTACCTTCATCGATGACCACAGCCGCAAGGTGTGGATCTTCTTCCTCAAAACCAAGGGAGAGGTCAGAGAAAATTTGCAGGATTTTGTCATCATGGTGGAGCGGCACACCAAAAATAAAGTTAAAGCAATACAAAGCGACAACGGTCGAGAGTGTGAGGCATGCAAGGGCTGGTTGCAGCAACATGGGATCAACCACTAGCCCACAACGCCCTACACGCTGCAAAGCAATTGTGTGGCCGAACGGATGAATCAGAACATCCTCGGCATGGTGCGTAGCATGCTCTTTGATGCAAAACTTCCACCGGGGTTCTAGGCAGAAGCGACAAGAACGGCATGCTATCTTGTCAACCTTACTCCTGCGGCTGCTCTGTGCAGGCGCGGAAAGAAAAAGGGAAAGCAACAGATGAAACCACAAGAAGTATGGTCAGGGAAGAAGCCAGATGCATCACACCTGAAAGTCTTCGGCTACACCGCATGGGCAAAGGTCCAGGCAGGTGAGGATGCCGGCAAGCTGGATGCAAGAGCGCGAAAGTGCGTTATGGTGGGCTATGAGACGGCCCACAAGACCTACCACTTGTGGGACCTGGCAGGAAGAAGACTCATCACTAGCCGAGACGTGACCTTTGACGAGAAGAAACCAAGAAAGGGAGAGATGATTGATCCCACGCAAGCTCCAAAACAGGGAGAGTGGTTGGTACTGCTGGAATCAGGAGATCAAGCTCCCAAAAACTGGCAAGTGGTGCCGTGAAGAAGAGTGGTGTGGCTGGGATAGCAGTTGCGTAGGTTGACGCAGTGGTGAGCTCCGACACAGAGTCGGAGACGTCCGAGGCCTCTGAGACCAGCTTGGAGGCCAGTGGCTCTTCACAAGAGGAAATGTTAACTTTAGGGCAGCCAGCAGCAAAGGAGAAACAGCAAAGCGAAGATCCACCAGCAATGCAGCGTCGCAGCACACAGCAGAGAAAACAATCTCCAAACTACGATGCTGACACCGGAAGCTAGACTAGACTGAGCTGGTCCTGTTTGGCTCAGGGAGAGCCACTCATTGTGGCCAAGGAACTGGCAAGGCCCGATGAGGCCAAGTGGAAGGAGGCGGTGGACAGCGAGCTTGCTTCCATCGAAGAAAATGGCACATGGGTGCTGGTGGACAGACCCGCTAACGCTCACGTGGTGGGCTCAAAGTGGCTGCTCAGGCTGAAGCGGAAGCAACATGATACCATCGACAAGTATAAGGCATGGATTGTGGAGAAGGGATTTTGTCAGCGCGTAGGGACTGAGTACAATGAGACCTTTGTACCAGTCGTCACGTTTGCCTCCATGAGGTCCGAGCTGGCTTTCCCAGCCGCCAAAGACCTTTAGATCCACGAGATGGATGTGAAGACAGCTTTCCTTTACAGGAAGCTTGACAAGGAGGTGCTAATGGAGGTACCGAAAGGTGTCCAAGCACCTGAAGGTGAAGTGTGCAAGCTGGTGAAGGTATTGTACAGCCTGAAATAGTCACTCCGGATCTGAAACAAGGAATGGACAGCTATATGGCTCAGCTCTCCTTCGCGCACTGCAAGAACGAACCTAGCATCTATGTGCGCAAGGATGAGCATGGCTTGCTGCTTGTGGCATTGTATGTCGATCACTTGACAATGTGTTCTTCCACAAATGAGGCCATTGCGGACCTCAAGAAGCAGCTGATTAGCAATTTCAAGATGAAAGACATGGGTCCTCTCAAGTTCTAGATCTGGATTTCCGCTCACTGCAACCGCAAAGCAGGCACCATCGAGCTCAACCAGACCAAGTAGATCATGGACGTCTTGAAGCGCTACAACATGGAGGACTACAAACCCGTCAGCACCCCAATGCCCTGCGATTGAAAGCTCTCCTCCTCCGCGTCACCAAGCAACGAGGGAGACCGGCGGGAGATGCAAAACATTCCGTACCAATTCACCGTTGGGAGCCTTATGTATGCGATGGTGGGGACGCAACCTGACATCGCTTATGCAGTGGGCCAGGTCAGCAGGTTTTGTGGCCAACCCTGGGCCAGAACATTGGCAAGCCATGAAGCCGATTTTTTGCTACCTCAAAAAGACTCGGCACGTTGGACTTCGGTTTGGAGGTTTGGAAGGATCAGACTTGCTACCACTGAAATTCTACAGTGACGCGGACTGGGGAGGGCGGATTGACGACAGGAAGTCCACCTCAGACTTTCTCTGCCTTCTCCACAATGATATGGTCTCGTGGACAAGCAGGAAGCAGCTATGCGTCTTGCTTTCTACTGCTGAGGCGGAGTACATGGCACTCTCCAAAGTGTGCAAGGAAACACAGTGGCTTAGCAGTTTGTTTGATGAGATCAAGGCACCACAAGAGGAAGCAACCGTCATCCACATCGACAACCAAAATGCTATCGCTATGGCAGAGGTCGACATGATCTTTTGGCGTACAAAGCACATTGGGTACCACTACTCACGTGACCTTGTTGCCAAGGGTGTTGTGGAACTAGAGCACGTCGCAACCAAGAAAATGCTTGCGGACTCCTTGAAAAAGCCGCTAGACAGCGACTTGCATGCTGTAGGTGCTTGAGGAGTCGGCATGCCGGATGCAGGAGATGAGAACTCAAGACCAAGGCAGCTAACGTGCACAAACACAGCACAGAGCTACGGGTTTGTGCGGAAGAAAATGACCACAGCAGATGGCCTGAGGTGCAAGGGATATATTGTTGTTCTTTTATGCCCCATGGCCACTGCTATGGATTCACGGACAGGTTGGGCATGCACTGCTCCCTTGGATTAAGTCCCCCAAAAGTTGTTTGTGGTGCAAGTCCAAGCGAGACACCAGAAGTGTAGCGCAACGGATAACATGTTAGACTTAGGAACAACAGGTCCTGCGTTTGAGCCTTGATGTGTGCAAGAAGAGTTTTTTCCTTCCTGCACACGGGAAGTTTCTTAGACATTTTTCTATGCATGAGGACAGTGTGCCACTTGGCGTTTAGTGGATGCGCCAATTGGCGAGCTGGTGAGGTGGTATGGATTGGCCACCCCAAAAGTACCACTACACACACACAGCTCAGACGTCAGGCCTAGGACTATATGTACCAGGCACATTCCTCATTCTTTTTACACAATGTGGCCTTAGATGTGTTAGCTACTGAGCTAACCACCTCTGGCAGAGAAGCCGCGAAACCAAAAAAGCTCACAAAGGTTTTTACACCTTCTTCCTTTGCAGGTATGTGTCATGCACCCCAAACTTAATCAGGCATACACTTCACCTTCAAGAGTACTAACGCCTTAGCATTACATCTCAAGAAGAGCTCAAGTCGTCAATACGCAAGAGAGCATCAAGCAAGGGTTGATTGATCAGCATGCAAGACAAGTCCTTTTATAGCTGTCTGTCCAGTCCTAGAACTCAAAAGCACATTCCTAAGAAGTGGCTTGACCCTGCCACATCACCAAGAGACTTGCGCTGTGGGCTTGACACATAAGCATCCTTGTGCCAAGGTGACTGATCAGCCGTGTTGCTTCCCAGAAGCAATGGACTTTCTTTCTTGGAAGCTTCTAAAACAACCAAGATGTGCATGGAGCCAGGATCGAGCTCATGACCTCTCACTTGGCCAAATCAACAAAATGGCCAAGTTAACCACTCACCTACATGGTGTACTCACAGGTCATATCTCACATGAGACAGAGCATAGTTGAGTCACCCTACAACAAATCCAGGGGTCATACCTCCACAAGGGGCAGAGCATTCCTGATCCGTCGTACAA
>SZWC01003707.1:18369-28743 GCA_023375785.1 Penium margaritaceum | reverse complement strand
TCACTCCCGGCCAAAGATTCAGCCGTTGATGTTGTCTTGGTTTGCAAGACGTAGAGTCCATCAACGCGAGGGACCTGTGCAACAACCTTCTTGGCAGGGTAGGAAATGCTGATGTCCTTGGTAGGGACTATCACTGCTTCCTTCTCTGTAAAAACAACTGTCATGCCATGGTCAGTTATCTTAGAGACAGAGAGCAGGTTGGCTGTGAAGGAGGGCAAGTAGACTACCCCCTCTAGCTTGAGGTCGGAGTCCGCACCGTTGACACCCACTGTGACCAGCTTGTCACCAATCCCCTCAGCTGCCTCAACCTTGCCGTTGGCGACTCTGAAGTTTTTGTTGCATGGAGCAAGAGAGATGAAGTCTCTCTTCTCATAGGTGGTGTGCTCGTTTGTACCCGAGTCAAGGCCGTAAGCTCCTGGCCTGAGTATCGCCCTCCCTTTGTTGGAGGCACACTCGGCCATCAAGCTTGTGGGATCCTTCCCACCATGTCCCCCTCGCCATTCATCCTCGTCTCCTCCCTCCTTCTTGGGTGCCCGGCACTCCCGAGCCCAGTGTCCAGCCTTACCACAGTTATGGCAGTTTCCTTGACGCTTTGGACCCCTTCCACCAGTGCCGTTGTTTCCCTTGTATCCAGAGGAGGAGGTATTACGAAAGGCACCGCTGCTTCGTGAGGCAAAGGCAGCCATGTTTGCTTCACTACTGCTGCGACGCATGGCTTCATTCCGTACATACTCCGAGACGGTGGTGTAGGATACTTGCTCTTCCGTCCACCCTCCAATCACTGTGATCATGGGACCCCAGCTCTCCGGCAGCGTCATCAGAAAAATCATGGCCTGCATATCCGATTTCAGGTCCCACCCCATGCCGTTGGCTTGTTGCAAGAGAGTCTCAAACTTCTGCATAAAGGCGGAGACATCCTCCCCTTCACCAAGCCTCATACTGATGAGGTTTTGTAGAATGAAGAGACGGTTGGCAAGTGAGGAGGACTGAAACACCTTGCCCAGTTTGGCGTATGCCGCGGCTGCCACTGTACAACCGCTGATGTGTGAGAGGACTGAGGGTTGTATGGAGGACACAAGAACGGCAAGAGCCTTCTTGTTGAGCTTGACCCATGCCACAAGGTCAGCACCCTCCTCCTTTGGTGCTGGGATACTTCCGTCAAAATATCCTAGCAAGTCTCTATCATCCATGATGATCTCAAACTGCCACTTCCAGAGAGCAAACCCCTCTCCGTCAAACTTGAGGATGGGAGAATGATTCCCTGGTTCCCCTGTCCCTGCCATCCCTACACCTACAACTGCTATAGCTGCTGCACCTGTTGTTGATGCCGATGCACCTGTGTTTGAGGCCGTTGTAGGCTGTTGGTGAGAAGAGGCAACTGCTGGCCCTGTTCACGTTGGCGGATGCAAGCAGATGTAGGCTGATGTAGGCTGATGTAGGCTGATGTCAGCTCCCAAGGAAGAAAGGTGCAGATGCATTGCATTCCCCTCCGGCTGATGATTTACCTGCAAACAGAGAGGATGGGTGAGAGCGAAGGCGCTCTCACTGCTTGTGACTTTGGCGGTTGCGTGCGTGAAAATTCTCTAACCAGAGGAGTGGGCCCATAACCCTTTGTTAGCTACTGAGCTAACCACCTCTGGCAGAGAAGCCGCGAAACCAAAAAAGCTCACAAAGGTTTTTACACCTTCTTCCTTTGCAGGTATGTGTCGTGCACCCCAAACTTAATCAGGCATACACTTCACCTTCAAGAGTACTAACGCCTTAGCATTGCATCTCAAGAAGAGCTCAAGTCATCAATACGCAAGAGAGCATCAAGCAAGGGTTGATTGATCAGCATGCAAGACAAGTCCTTTTATAGCTGTCTGTCCAGTCCTAGAACTCAAAAGCACATTCCTAAGAAGTGGCTTGACCCTGCCACATCACCAAGAGACTTGCGCTGTGGGCTTGACACATAAGCATCCTTGTGCCAAGGTGACTGATCAGCCGTGTTGCTTCCCAGAAGCAATGGAATTTCTTTCTTGGAAGCTTCTAAAACAACCAAGATGTGCATGGAGCCAGGATCGAGCTCATGACCTCTCACTTGGCCAAATCAACAAAATGGCCAAGTTAACCACTCACCTACATGGTGTACTCACAGGTCATATCTCACATGAGACAGAGCATAGTTGAGTCACCCTACAACAAATCCAGGGATCATACCTCCACAAGGGGCAGAGCATTCCTGATCCGTCGTACAATACTGAACAAGGGGCAAACATATTCAACAAGATGCTCCTCAAAGAACTGTCCAACTAAGGAGCAATATTAATTCGACATTGGTTGGTCTAAGCCCCACGAGTTATTCTTTGACTAGCACCTTGCGCGACAGTGACCAAGTGTTAAATGGACGCAGTTGCTAGCAAGTGATTGCCTAGGAGTTGCTCAGTGTGGAACCGTGATCCTGAGGGTGATATCTTCTCCTAGCTGAAATGCTAGGAGCGGACAGCAGGTGCTATTGTGTCGTTCCTATTTTCTAGTCCGTTTGCCTCAGGCCGGTTGACATCAAGATGTCAGACATGGGAGAGCTGGAGTAGTACCTTGGGGTGAACATCACGCGGAACTAGAGGACACGCACGCTTGAGCTGGGCCTGGCCAACTACGTGGTCGAGGTGCTGAAGCGGTATAGCATAGAGGACTTCAGACCAGTTGGCAGTCCGGTCTCTACCACGTGTGAAATAAGTGTAACAATGGCGCCACAAACAAAAAGAGAGTGGGAGGATGTGGCAAGGTTACCCCACCAACTGGTGATGGGCACCCTCATGTTCACCATGGTGGTGACTCAACCATACATGGCCTATGCGGCGGGTCACGTGGGCACGCATGTAGCCGATCGAGGGCCAGTACACTACAAGGCAATCGAGTGTATCCTCTGCTAATTGTGGGCAAAGAAGCATGCATGCCTAGTGTTTGAAGGTAAAGGGCGGTGCGAACTCTTCTCTGGTTTCTTATACAAATGCAGAATACGCTGGCGATGTGCGAAACCGGAAGTCCACATCCAGCTCTGTGTTATTCCTTGATGGTTCAGCGATCCCATGGCAGAGCAAAAAGAAAGACTGCATTGCCACCTCCACGGTAGAGTCAGAGTGCATTGTGGTGGCCGAAGGAGTCAAGGAGGCTGTGTGGCTTTGCAGGTTGCTGGCGGACCTTGACATGGTGCAACAAGGGCCAACAGTGCTGCTGGAGGACAGCACTTGCGTTGTCTCGCTGACCAACAACCCAGCGCAACACAAGAGGAAAAAGCACATCGATGTGCGGTGCCACCACGTACAGGACATGGTGGATAAGGGAAAGGTGGTGTTATAGTATTGTAGCATGCGCCATGTGCTTGCTAATTACTTGAGCAAAGTACAACCAGTGGATTGGCACGTGATGAGCGTGTTGGGAGGCGTCCACAAGCTGCTGGAGGGGGCAAATCCTTGTATTTTGCTCTAGCTCCCTGGAGATGGATCCAAATCTAGATTGGATTAAAGTTCCTGAAATTTGACAAGTTGCTGGATAAAGTGAAAGTAACAAACTGTATTACTCAGTAGTACAGTTTGTTACTCGGGGACTGTAGCATTCCGACTGCAGCTCCACGCTCAAGTTTCAAAAAACATCAATCACCATCACCAAACTCAATCATTCAGTCATCTAAATGGACCCCAAATCACGGGGTGCTGCCACTATACGTAGGGACACGCGTGCCTCTGGAAATTCATTTTTATGGGTCCTAAATGTGTGAGGATACCTTGGTCGTCATGCGCATGACCAACTGAGCAACTGGAATGTGGTGCCGCGCTTTGGCTGACGTAGTAAAAGCTATAAGTAACCAAATTGCATGCAGTGTGATGCATTGGGAAGCTCTTCAATCCATGTCTACGTCCAAAAACTAATGCAAAATGATGACATTCCCTTTGCAAAGTGACTGTCCCAAAACTGTGTCCAACTCCCACAAACATAGCAGGAGGCGACCACAAAGCTCACACTTAGACACAAAACTCGCACAAAACAGTGCCATGAACACAACTGAAGACCCGTCAGGAAATGTTGGAGCCACAACACAGCCGTGGATTTCTGAAAGCTCCTCCTCTTTTTGACTATGCAGATAGCTGGCACATAGGTGACTATGTCTTAGCTTTGTCAAGGACTTTGAAAAGTTGCAACACATGAGGCGGGAGTAGGAGCGGCCTGCATCCATCTCCGTGGATTGATTTTTGCCACAGGCACAAATGAATTTTTCCCCCTTTCTTTCCCTGTGCACGACACCCGCTTCTTGGCATCACATCCCCGCTCCACCACTTTGGCCCACAGGCAAAGAAAACAGAACCCTGATTCACAATGCTCTGGTAGGACGCATTATACGTGACACAGCGATCCACAAGTCACACAGGCCACGGGTTCTTCCACCGGGCATAGATGTTCTCTGAGTCATTTTCACTTGACCGGCGGTTGGCCCTCTTGCTGACGTGGGCCGGAGAGGGGTGTAAGTTCAGCGGGTGAGATGATGTTCTGCAGGGCTTCTTCCACCTATCCTGCTACATACACCGCAGCTGTTGGGATCAGTTCAGGTGTGAGTCTCTACGGGCGGAATAGTCCCACTGCTGCTTCTGTGTCCTTTCTTGCTTCTTGCTGTTTATTGGCTGCTTTCCTGACCACTTATGCAATCTGTTCCTGCTTCTTGGCCTTGTTCGGCTCTTCTTTGCTTCTGTTCACATACTTCTCTGAAAATCTGTAGCAGCTGCTGCATATTCCCACTCCAGGAAGTGGTGCAATTTATCCACTTTTGAAGACAGGCTTTCCCACTCTGCAGCTCTGGTCCTGGTTTTCATGTTCACAGAGTCCGATGTTGCACTTGGGGAAGTGCTGCTGGAGCCTTCAATCTTTCTCATAAGCTCATCCATCCAGCTCTCCTGTAAATCGACCACAGTCTCTACAAAGCCATTCTTCCTGCCTCTGCTTCTCATTATTTTCTCACCCAGCCCACATGTTGTAGGTATCCTGGGCGGAAGGCCTCTCCCAGATCCACCACTTTATCCATCTTCACTCCTTCCCCTTCTTCCTATTTCTCTGAATAAAATCCAAACCCATTATCCAACTGCTCCTCGCTTCCACCAACTTCTTCCATTCTCTCTAGGTCGAGCCCTCCACCTTCATGGGGACTTGTTTCCTCCCTCTCCTTCTTCCTCATCATACTCCTTCTGTTTAGCATCCTCCTGACTTTCACCCTTGGTCTCTCAAACTTTTCCAACTTGTTCTCCTTGATGTGCTGGCAGTCTTGATAGAAACTTCATTCCTTCCCCCCTTCCTTGGTTTAGAATTCATTGCAGATTGAACAGGATACCTGCCCAACCCTGCCCAGTAATACCTCCTGACAAGCTGCACATTTTCCACAGAACCTGCAGACTAGCTCTCTCAGTGCTTCTGCTTGTTCTGTATGCATGAGGGTGCATTCCTGATGCTCACGCTCAGACAGTGAAGTAGACTCCTTCTTCTTGTATTCCCTGTTCCCTCTGTTGGAGTGATGCTCCTCACCATGGCAGGAGTGACTCCAAAGAAAAACACCAAAAAGACAAGCCTCAGTGGCTTAGTGGTTAATAGTGTCCACCTCTAGAGGCAGGGGCCCAGCTTCAAGTCCCACAAGATCAATTTCTGCCCTGCCTCAATGGAGGTGGAAAATAGATGCCAGGAAGCTAGCTCAACCTCTAGAATTCCTCCTTGAGTTTCTAGAAGGCTAAGTGAGGGTCCAGGAAGGTGCCACACCTTCTACAAGGGGTGACTTGTCCTACAAGGCATGTAGAGGTATCTTGTCCTTCTGGATACCTTACCTCCTACTAGAAGCAAGGTGAGGAATCTAGGAAGGGGCAAAAGCTTCTAGAAGAAGGAAGGGATGCCTTCCTAGGTGGGGAAAAGGACAGCCTACCAAGGGCCACTCTAGAAGCCATAGAATCTGCTAGGAAGCTTCAAATCTGGCATGCTTTGGTGTTCTGGAAAGCTTAGACCAGTGGCTATAAAATGCCACTGCTTTTGAGCCTTGATAAAAGTGTTAATTGCCAGTCAATTCAGGCCAAAAACATTTCCTCACTCTCTAACCAGTTTTTTGCCATCCTTGGAACCAGTTGCCTCCACAGTTTCAGTCTTTCCAAAAACAGTTGGTGGTGTGAACCAGCCACTGCTAGGGACCCTCCAGAATGCACACTCACCCTCAGGCCAACGAAGGGTTATGGGCCCATGCCTCTACGGGGTTCCAAGCCAGCTTGAGTTCATGCTTCCAAAAGCAGGACATGGCGGCCAGCGAGCAGTACTGTCCTTAAGTTTGATGGGACAGGCTTTTCGTTGTGGACGTGGCAGTTTGAGGTCTTCCTCCACAACAGTGGACTGCTTGAGCTCGTAAAGGGTGATGAGACTACTACGCTGGAGACTGAAATGGCTGAGGTGAAGGAGGCATATGAGAAGCGCAACAAAAAGGCGTTGGCGCTCCTTGTGTCCGTGTTATGCCTACCACAACTTGGGCACATCCAAGGATGCACCCTGGCCGCAGACGCATGGTCAAACCTTTGCTCCATATACCAGTGAAGCAACCTCGCCAATCACCTCTTCATCTTGAAACGGCTCGTCACCTTCGGAGCCAACAAAGGTGACAACATCATGGAGATCATGCAGCAGGTTTGAGTCACTCACAGTGGAGTGCGTGGCCGATGGTTGGGAAGTTGACTCTCAGTTACAAGCTATGATCCTCCTTTTGGCCTTGCCAGACAGTTGGAGTCCCATGATCACAGTCCTTGGTGGCTGGCCTTCCCATGAGCTGAAGTACCCGAAGGTTGCTGAGTGCGTGCGCAACGAGTGGATGCAACGTGGCAGTCAAGAGAGTGCAGCGGCATCAAGTTCAGCGTACAAAGTTCATCCTCATTGTGGAGGCCGAGGTGAAAAGTGGAAGGGTGCTAAACAGGGCACTAAGAAGGGTGACAAGAAGGGGGAGTGCTTCAACTGCGGCAAGGAGGGCCATTGTGCACTCAACTGCCCCGAAAAGAAGCAAGGCCAGTTTAAGTGGGGTGGGAAGAAAGACGAGCAAGCCCTCATGGCGTACAATTCCACCAACTTGAAGGATCCGCGAGTTGCCATTATTGACTCCGGATCAGGACGCCACACGCAATGCAACAGGGCAGCATTTGTCACCTACGGTGCCTCAGAGAGACACATGACGGTATTCAACAGCAAAACAGAGGTGGCCGCCGGTGAGGGTAATGTCCGCATCGAGTCCATTGTGGATGGAAAACCTGTCATGAGCGCAATCTATGACATGCTCCACATGCCCAATTTTGCGGCAAACTTGCTCTCTGTCAGCTGCCTTACCGACAAGGGACTTGAGGTGCTCTTCACAAAGAAGGAGGCCATCATCCGCAAGGAGGATACATGAGAGGTTATTGCGCACGCCGAGAGAGAGGACGACTTGTATCTGCTACGTGCAAAGATCCTCAGCAGCCGGGCGGGGTCCAACGCCGCCAATCTTGCAACAAAGGATGAAGGAGACCTCAACCTGTGGCACCGCCAACTTTACCATGTCTCTCCATTGACGGTGAAGGAGATGGCAAAGAGAGAGGTGGTGCAGGGTCTCCAAATCAGTGGCCTTGATGGAGCCAAGGAGACCATGTGTGAGACATGCGTCATCGGCAAATCAACGCAGCAGCCGTTTGTGGCAAAGGGGACGCGTGCATCAACAAAGTTGGCAGTGGTACACACAGATGTGTGTGGACCACTTGAGAGCTCCATCGGCAGTGCTCGTTACTTCCTCACCTTCATCAACGACCACAGCCGCAAATTTTACCTCTACCTCATGAAGTGGAAGAGCGATATCCTTGCATGTATGTAACAGTTTGTGGCAGGGGTTTGAGTGGCATGAAACAACTCCAGACTCCCCGTAGGAGAATGGCGTCGCAGAGAGAGCAAATCACACAATCCTTAACATGGTGCGATCCATGTTGAGCGACACCGCCCTTGCACAATGACATTGGGCAGAGGCGGCACGGACAGCGGCGTACATAATGAACCTTACACCAACCAAGCCGTTGAAGGACAAGGAGAGCAAGAAGTGGAAGACGCCAGAAGAGGTGTGGAGCGGGAGGAAGCCGGTAGTGGGTCACCTCCGCATGTTTGGCTGTGTTGCACATGCGGTTGTGCAGGAACGTGAAGGGAGGAGCAAGCTAGAACCACGAACCCGCCGGGGTGTTTTCCTTGGGTATGAGATCGGAAGCAATTCGTACCGACTCTTTGACCCAAGGAGGCAGCAGATTGTGCAGAGTCGTGACGTAATGTTCGACGGGAAAAACCGTTGGTTGGATGAGGAGGCAGGTCTGTCCAAAAGGGAAGATCGGTTGCTACTCCTAGAGGGGGAGACGCCGGAGGACGTGAATGAGGGTGACGTCCTTGCACGAGCACCAGCCGGAGAGGATCGCCCAAGGGATGGGCGAGCGGCAAAATTTGTTCCGGCCAGTTTGGATGAGGAATCCAAAGGACCGGAGATGGACGTCGCGGCGGGGAGTCGGCCAATGTCTCCAAGGTCTCCAAGAGGGGGGGAGCAGGTGCTTGGAGAGGATGGCACCCAAAGAGGACAGCAACAAGAACAACCGCCTCAACAGCCCCGAGTGAGCAGCCATGTGCGAAGAAGGAAAAATAAGTACAATGTCGACAAGGAAATTTGGACTAGGTTAGTACAAGTCTTTTTCATGCAAGAGGAGCATGAAGGAGGCACTGCACCAGAAGGATGAGGTTGAGTGGGAGGGAGCAATAAAACATAAGCTCACCTCCCATGAGGAGAAAGGCTCTTGAGTTCCAGGTTGAGCATGGATGACTACCATGGGTGATGCGTAAGGGGGAGATTGTTGGAGTGATGCTCCTCACCATGGCAGGAGTGACTCCAAAAAGGAACACCAAAAAGACAAGCCTCAGTGGCTTAGTGGTTAATGGTATCCACCTCTAGAGGCAGGGGCCCGCCTTCAAGTCCCACAAGACCAATTTCTGCCCTGCCTCAATGGAGGTAGCAAATAGATGCCAGGAAGCTAGCTCAACCTCTAGGATTCCTCCTTGAGTTTCTAGAAGGCTAAGTGAGGGTCCATGTGCCACACCTTCAAGAAAGGGTGACTTGTCCTACAAGGCATGTAGAGGTATCTTGGTCTTCTGAATACCTTACCTCGTACTAGAAGCAAGGTGAGGAATCTAGGAGGGGGCAGAAGCTTCTAGAGGAAGGAAGGAATGCCTTCCTAGGTGGGGAAAAGGACAGCCTACCAAGGGCCACTCTGAAAGCCATAGAATCTGCTAGGAAGCTTCAAATCTGGCATGCTTTGGTGTTCTGGAAAGCTTAGACTAGTGGCTATGAAATACCACTGCTTTCTAGCCTTGATAAAATTTTTTGTTGCCAGTCAATTGAGGCCAAATCTATTGCCTCAATCTCTGACCAATTTTCTGCCATCGTCGGAACCAGTTGCCTCCACAGTTTCAGTCTCGCTAAAAGAACAAAAGCAGTTGGTGGTGTGGACCAGCCACTGCTAGGGACCATCCAGGGTGCACACTCACCCTTTGAGCCAACACCCTCCTACTCCAGACTCTCCTTGTTTAGATTCATCCTCTTCCTTGTCCTCCACAATGTCCCGCTTCTCTGTGTTTTTCCCATCCTTTTCCTGCAAAATCCTCTTCTTTTCTGCCTCAATATCCCTCCATCTTACTACAAGGATTCCGTACATGGTCCACCCTTCAACCACGGAAACATCTGGCAGCATTTTACCTGTGAGGAGAATGTGACTGCGCCATGAGTTTGGGAGCAGTAAATGAGGTATGGTAAATCAAGGGTACTTTTTGCACGGCACATTCAGTGTATTAGTTATCGAATCTAAGACATTCTGCAAGAAGTTGTCTAGAGGGATACGCATACTCTTTTCACATGGAGAAGTATGTATATGATACTTTTGCCTTGGGAATTGCGTGTAGTAATTTAGCCAGGGAAACTTGAATATATGACTTTCCGGTCTAAATGTGCAATAGCCGTATGTATGCCTTCATGATTTCTGATGGGTTACCTTTGTAAACTGGGTGTTTGATCTCAGAAATTTAGACAACAAAAGAGAACCGCCTTCATAACGAGCGTACTTCCACAAGTGTTGCAATGTTTCCTTGTCAGCAACATCATGCGGACCCCCCTCCCCCAAAACCAATGAGTGTATTGGGACGGTATAGCTGGGCCGTGTATTGCATAACCGTTAGTTTTATGCACTAAGTGTAGAATACACTTCGTGTGTTTTCCATGTGTTCTTGAGATGTAGAGATCATAGACACTCTACCAATACAATTCACCTGTTTGGGGGGGGG
>SZWC01003707.1:0-11515 GCA_023375785.1 Penium margaritaceum | reverse complement strand
CCCACTTCTGCCACCACGCATTTTGGTGACGAGGGCCAATGAGGACGACGAGGGCTCCCCGCACCTCCGCCGCTGCGCCTCGTTGCGGATGTACTCTGCGACCGCGCCATAGGTGAGCTTGTCCTCTGCCCATCCTCCCAAGACTGTAATGAGAGGGCTCCAACTGTCAGGAAGGGCCATAAGGAGGGCCATCGCCTGCAGCTGCGTGTCGATCTTCCACCCCACGTCGTTGCACTGTGAGGCGAGCGACTCGATCTGCTGCATGGCGGTGATGACATAATCTCCCTCCTCGATTCTCACTGTCAGGAGTCGCTTCATTGCGAAGATTTTGTTCGCGAGCGACTTGGATTGATGGATTGCACAGATTTTTTTCCAAGCTTTGGCTGCCAGCTTGTAGCCCTGGAAGTAGCCGCACTGCGATTCGGCCATCCCGGACACCAGCAGCATGAGCACCTCCGTGTTCTTCTTTGCGAAGACCTCCTTCTGCACTTCCGTCGCCGTCGCTTCGTCGAGGACTTCCGTTCCCTTCATGACCTCCAGCAGCCCCTTATGCGCGAGGTGCACCTCGAAGTGGCACCTCCATAGCCCGTAGCCAGGGCCACCTGCATACTTCAGAGCTTGACGGCGATGTCGTCCCCGACAATGATCCCGTCCGCCGCGAAAGCCGTGAGCGATGAGTAGACCGGTCAGAGCCGTGGGCCCATAACCCTCTGTCGGAAAACGGCCCCCGGGTGGAGTGATTTCCAACGTGGCCCATCGCTTCTACTGTGTGTTCACGGCTTTGTTTTGTGCGGGTGGTTCTGAGTCTAAGCGTGAGCTTTCTGGTCACCTCACGCTATGTTTCTGGGAGCTGAAGGCATTTGTGAGATAGTCAATTTTGCAAAGGGGATGACGCGATTTTGCATTATTTTTTAGC
The DNA here is from genome assembly GCA_023375785.1 of Penium margaritaceum. Taxonomy (NCBI): domain Eukaryota; kingdom Viridiplantae; phylum Streptophyta; class Zygnematophyceae; order Desmidiales; family Peniaceae; genus Penium; species Penium margaritaceum. The sequence goes on along the minus strand of SZWC01003707.1, from coordinate 10,599 downwards.
ATGAACATGATCTGATCATTTGTAGGACTCTTCATGAGCTCTCCAACGCACCAAACCGTGCATGATTCGGATAACCGTAGCTCCCGCTACGTCATCCGAAGCACAGCACCCCAAATCAGCCGCTCAGTCGGCGGCGCGCTCCACGTCGCCCGCCGAGGCGCCCTCACACATCAAGGACCCATCAAAACGCCATTCCGGAGGCGCAGATGTCCCTACGCGTAGTGGTGGCACCCCTTGCGCCTTTGGGGTCTGTTTCAATGAGTTAATCATCGAGTTTGAGGAGGGGATTGATGTGGGTCAAAACCTGTTCGCGGACCTCCAGTCGGAATTTTGACCAAGTCCCCAAGTAACAAACTGTACTACTGAGTTTCGGACTCCGAGCCAGGATTTTGGCTGTCCCTCAGTAACAAACTGCACTCCTGAAATCTGGCGGATCATCCACCGGACGCCTCGGCAGATCTTCCGGAGCAAAATCCCCAGATGGCATTTTGTTACTCGTTCCGGTCAATTATTCACCGGAAGTCGAACCCCGGCCGGCTCCCAGAACCGCCGTGCACACCCCAACTTTGGAAGCCCATATCTCCCTTGTTACTAGTCGGATTCCGGTGAAACAACTTCCACCGGATTCAACGACTCCTCACATTTCAGGGGAAATCCTCCATTTTAGGATCCGAGTAATCATCAAGTTGCCAGATTCGTCGACGAGGAATTTCCTCCCTCTGGCGGCTCGTCGGCGCCTCCTGGCGCCGCACTTGGGCATGCAGAGAGGCAAATCTTCAACAAGAGTGACCACATGTCATTTTTTGATTTTTTTTTGGGCTGCTTACTGAGGCTGGCCTTGGCTCTGTGACATGTGTGGAATGATGCAAGTGATGCGTCAAGGAAAGAATCACCTTCTTTGCGGACGATTTCACTTTCATCCATCCACCATCCACCTTTGTGCTTCTCCATCCCTCTGCTCCTCCTTCCTTTGTTCTTGCTCTGCTGTCAAAATATTCCCATGCACCACCAGCTCCTGCTCATAAGATTCCATGATGTGGCCCCATTGTGGCAGCTTCAGCTCTCACTACGACAGTCCAAATTCAGAACATAGTGCCTGGCTGAAGAGGAGCAGGTGGGGAGAGAACTTTGTGGAGTTGACTCGCATGGTGTTAAGGTGAAAAGTTGTATTCCACAACACTTCTTTACTGTCTGCTACAACCGTGGCCAGGACCGCGTGCTTCAGCACTTCATGCATCTGCTTGACATTCCCTTCTGACTGGTGACGGAATCAGCCTGAGTGTAGGTACTGGGTGTTCCATCCGCCTTGCTCTCCCATGAATGCCCAAAAAAAATCTTTCCCATTATCACTCTGCACCACGAAAGCATCCACGAAATTTGTAGAATGGTTTTTTGCAGATGAAGGCAAATGACGACAAGGAACTCTTGTTTGTGAGGGATCACAACCACTGGTAGTTGGAGAAGTGATCCACGACGGCCATCCAATAGTGCTTTTGTTTTCAACGTCTTTTTTATTCTGTACTTCGAAATCATGATGGATGAGGGTGCTAGAAAGTGACGAACATGGGTTCCTCGATAAAAATCATCGGACCATAATATGCATAGAAAATGTTTCACATGTTAAAATTTACTTTATGGAACAGAATTCAGATTCCATTTTAGTGAGATTTGGGTTTTCAAAGTTTGGAGATCATGGTTCGTATTCAAGTTGTGAACAGAGCACTTTCAGCAGAACGGTGGCCAGAATTATTGACCATGATTGATTAAAGCGTCTTTCAATGAGAAAAGACTGCTTAAGGGCATGAAGGAGACTTCAAGGAAGGAGCATGTGAAGATTATTAGCCGTGCAGACCTTCAGAGACATAATTCCTCATGCATGACAATGTGACTTCTACTCATCTAGCTAGGCTATGGATGTGCTAGCGGGTCAACTTTTACAGAGTGTATCCCAGTATTCCCTAGGCCAAATGAGACATGTAAGAGATTGTTAGAAATCTGTGATCATTTCATTTCTCAATCAAAAATCAACTCTGAAATTCATTTCTTCTGAGTTTCTACATCGTCTTCCATACTTTCTTTCTGTGCAACCTGCAGCTCCCTCTGACAAAATGTTGGTCCTGCCTTGGCGGTCCTTATTGAGCCCGATCACCTCCCTCAGGGCTACACCAATTCTAATCAGTGGTATCACTGCTAGAACAAGTCTGTGCCTCATCGTTGAGGTATTACTTGCAGCGTGTTACATGAGGTAGTCAGTTGGGGGCCAAATGCTAAGCTGCTATGGCGACATCTGCTACGGTGGTGGCTGGCGTAAATATTGCCAAGTTCGAAGGCAAGAACTTCTTCAAGTGGATCTACAGCATGAAAATGGTGTTGATCAAGAAGGGTCTCTGGATCCAGGTGGATGAGAAGGACAAGGAACCAGCAGAGGGCTCCCTCTCTCCTAGCAAGGCCTGTACCTACTGCGCATGCAGGTTCACTTGGAGAATGGTGGCTGCACCATCTCTCCCCGTGCAAACCGTGTGCTTGCAAAAGCGGACAAGGACAACAGTCTTTGCCATCTCTATGTGGCATTGGAGAAGGAAGCTGACTCAACACTGGCAGCAAGAGACAGAAAACACAACATCGGCCTGTGGCAACGCTGGCTTGGTCACTTATCTTTGGTTCCATCATCTCCATGCAGCAGATGGTTCACGGCCTAAAGGCTCAAGGGGGTGAATTAGCCCGGTGCATCAGCGTATGAGAACTACATTGAAAGGAAGCAAGCCCATTCTCCTTTCACAATCAAAGGAAAATGGGCGTTTGAGCCTCTCTAACTTGTTTGATCTAATTTTTTCTGTTCTATGCTATCATATTCTTCGTCTGGTAATTTGTACTTTGTCACCTTTTATTGATGACAAGTCAAGAAAGATGTAGGTTTCCTTCCTAACTTGGAAATATTTTCAGCTGGCCTGAGGAAAACGGACTAGAAAACAGGGCCGACACAATAGCACCTGCCGTCCGCTCCTAGCATTTGAACTACGAGAAGATATCACCCTCAGGATCACGATTCCACACTGAGCAGTTCCTAGGCAATCACTTGCTAGCAACTGTGTCCACTTAACACTTGGTCACTTTCGCACGAGGTGCTAGTCAAAGACTAACTCCTGGGGCTTAGACCAACCAGTGTCTTCTTTATACTGTTCCTTAGTTGAACAACTCTGTGAGGAACAACTCTAAGGAACAACTCTGTGAGGCCAGATTGTGTAATTAGAATGAGGAATAAGCCTGGTATATATAGTCCTAGGCCTGGATTCTAAGGTGTGTGGGTAGTGGCACTTTTTGGGGTGGTCACTCCACACCACCTCACCAATCCGCCAATTGGCGCATCCACTGACCGCCAAATGGCGCACTCTCCTCATGCATGGAGAAATGTCTAAGAAGCTTCTCATGTGCAGGAATGTGAAACACCTTCCTGCGCACATCAAAGCTCGATCGCAGAACCTCTTGTTCCTAAGTCCAACATGATATCCATTGTGCTACACTTCTGGTGTCTCGCTTGGACTTGCACCACGAACAAGGCTTAGGGGACTTACTCCAAGGGAGTAGTGTATGCCCAACCTGTCCGTCAAGCCATAGCAGTGGCCATGGGGCATAGAAGAACAATAATCTCTCCCTTGCACCTTAGGCCACCTGCTGTGGTAGTTTTCTCCCGCATGAACCTATAGCTCTGGGTTGTGTTTGTGCACGTCAGCTTTCTTGGTCTTTAATTCTCATCTCTTGCATCCACCATGCCGGCTCCTCGAGCACCTGCAACATGCAAGTCGCTATCTCGTGGCTTTGTCAAGAAGTCCGCAAGCATTTTCTTGGTTGCGACGTGCTCTAGTTCCACGACACCCTTGGCGACAAGGTCACGTGAGTAGTGGTACCGAATGTCAATGTGCTTTGTACGCCGGGAGATCATGCCGTCCTCTGCCATAGCAATGGTACTTTGGTTTTCGATGCGGATGACGGTTACTTCCTCTTGTGGTGCCTTGGTCTCATCAAGCAAACTGCCAAGCCACTGTATTTCCTTGCACACTTCGGAGAGTGCATTGTACTCCGCCTCAACAGTAGAAAGCGAGACGCAGTCCTGCTTCCTGCTTGCCCACGAGACTGCACCACCCTTGAGAAGATAGACAAATCCTGAGGTGGACTTCCTGTCGTCAATCCGCCCTCCCCAGTCCGCGTCACTGTAGCATGTCAGTCGCAGCGAGGCTGATCCTTCTAGACCTACAAACTGAAGTCCTCCGTGCCGAGTCTTTTTTAGATAGCAAAAAATCCGCTTCACAGCTTGCGAATGTTCTGGCCCAGGGTTGGCCACAAACCTGCTCACCTGGCCCACTGCATATGCAATGTCAGGTCGCGTTCCCACCATCGGCAGACTGGTACGGAATGTTTTGCATCTCACGCCGGTCTACCTTGTTCCTTGGTGACATGGAGGAGGAGAGCATGCAGTTGGAGGGCATGGGGGTGCTCACGGGTTTGAAGTCCTCCATGTTGTAGCGCTTCAAGACGTCCATGATGTACTTGGTCTGGTTGATCTCGATGGTGCTTCTTTGCGGTTGCGGTGAACAACAATCCCGAGGTAGTACTCGAGAGGTCCCATGACCTTCATCTTGAACTTGCTGGCAAGATTTTTCTTGAGGTCCGTAAGGGACTCCTACAAGGACAAACACATGATAAGATCTTCCACGTACAATGCCACGAGGAGCAAACCACATTTGTCCTCCCACACATACATGTGGGGGTCATTCTTACAATGTGCGAAGGAGATTTCAGCCATGAAGCTGTCCATCTCCTTGTACCAGATCCGTGGGGCCTGTTTTAGCTTGTACGACGCCTTCACCAGCTTGCACACCTTACCCTCGGGTGCTTTGACACCTTCCGGTACCTCCATTAGCACCTCCTTATCAAGCTTCCCATAAAAGAAAGCTGTCTTCACATCAATCTGGTGGATCTCAAGGTCTTTGGCGGTAGCGACGGTGAGCAGGGACCTGATGGAGGCAAACGTGAAGACCGGTGGAAAGGTCTCATCGTACTGGGACCCTGCGCGCTGTAAGAATCCTTTTGCCACGACCCTTGCCTTGTACTTGTCAATTCTATCTTCTTCCTTCCGCTTCAACCTGAGCACCCACTTTGAGCCCACCACGTGAGCATTACCGGGTCTCTCCACCAGCACCCATGTGCCATTTTCTTCGATGGCCGCAAGCTCGCTGTCCACCGCCTCCTTTCACTTGGCCGCTTCTGGCCTTGCCACCGCCTCAGCCATAGTGAGCGGCTCTCCCTGAGCCAACAGGACTAGCTCAGTCCAGTCGAGCTTCCGGTGTCAGCGTCATACTTTGGAGTTTGTTTTCTCTGTCGTGTACTGCGACGCTACATTGCTGGTGGATCTTCGCAATGCTGTTGCTCCTGTGCTGCTGGCTGCCCTGAAATTAATTTCTCTTCTTTGAAGAGCCACTGGCCTCCGAACTGGTTTCAGAGGCCTTGGACATCTCCGACTCTGTGTCGAAGCTCGCCGCTGCGTCAGCCTGCACAGCCGCTGTCCCTGCCACACCACTCTTCTTCAAGTCCTACCGAAGTGGCACCACTTGCTAGTTTTGAAGAGCTTGATCTCCTGACTCCAGCAGTACAAACCACTCTCCCTGTTTTCGAGCTTGTGTGGGATCAACCACCTCTTCCTTGCCTGGTTTCCTCTCGTCAATGGTCACGTCCCGGCTGGTGATGAGTCTTCTTGCAGCCAGGTCCCACAGGTGGTAGATCTTGTGGGCTGTCTCATAGCCCACCATCACGCACTTTCGTGCTCGTGCATCTAGCTTTCCGCCACCCTCTCCTGCCTAGACCTTTGGCCATGCGGTGCAGCCGAAGACTTTGAGGTGTGATGCATCTGGCTTCTTCCCTGACCATACTTCTTGTGGTGTCATCTATTGCTTTCCCTTTTTCTTGCCGTGCCTGCCCAGAGCAGCCGCAAGAGTCAGGTTGACAATGTAGGATGTCGTTCTTGCCGCTTCCGCCCAAAAGCGCGGTGGAAGTTTTGCATCAAAGAGCATGCTGCGCACCATGCCGAGGATGGTCTGGTTCATCCGCTCAGCCAAAGCATTGCTTTGTGGTGTGGAGGGAGTTGTGGGCTGGTGGTTGATCCCGTGTTGCCGCAACCAGCCCTTGCATGCTTCATACTCTCCGCCATTGTCGCTTCGTATTTCTTTGACTTTCCTTCCAGTCTGCCGCTCCACCATGGCGACAAACTCCAGCAACTTTTCTCTGACCTCTCCCTTTGTTTTGAGGAAGAATATCCACACCTTGCGGCTGTGGTCATTGATGAAGGTCAGAAAATACTTAGTACCACCGTTTGACACCATGCGAAAGGGTCCGCACACATCGGTGTGAATCAGGTCAAGGGCTGATTCTACTCAGCGACCATTGCGCTTAAAGCGCGTTCGCTTGGTCTTGCCTTGGAGGCAAGGTTCACACAGGCTGCCATACCCAACCGCATCCTTCTTGCAACCATCCATGCCACAGACCAGCTGTTGTTGCTGGATGACTTGGAGCGTGCTGTTTGCAACGTGCCCAGAGCGTCTATGCCACAAATCAGCATCTTCCTCCTTTGTGGCAGAGGATGTTTTTTCAGTTTTGGTTGGTGTGCTCTCTTGCATTGGTGCCGAGACCACTGCCTCCGCTGCACCTGCATGATCCTCAACTTTCGAGCTCTTTGCTGCCATTTTCTGCAATGCGTAGAGCCCGTCAACCCGTGGAACCTGTGCCACGAGATCTTTGTTGGCGTAGATGACATTGATGTCCTTGTTCCTGGCAATGACCGCCTTCTTCTGCGTGAACACCATCGTCATGTCGTTGTCCGTTGTTTTTGACACGGACAGGAGGTTTGCCGCAAAGGAGGGCATGTAGACCACATCACGTAGCTGTAGATTCTTCTGTGCGCCATTAAGGTTGATGCTCACCAGCTTGTCTCCCACGCCCTTTGCGTTCACAACGCTACCGTTTGCGCATCTGAATCGCCAATCGGTGGGGCCAATGGCGACATATCCAGCCTGGTCGTTGTCAGAGTGATGATCAGTACCGGAGTCAAGCCCAAAAGCTCCTGGTCTGAGCAGCGTCGCTCCTTTTGCCGGAGGCGTGCTCTATGCCATCATGTTGGTGGCTTCTTTGCCAACCTTTTTGCTGCGTTTGTTTCCACCTCTTCCGCCGTCTTTCTTCTTTGGCGACCTGCACTCTCTTGCCCAGTGCCCAGGTTTGCCGCCGTTGTGGCAGTTACCCTTTTTCTTGGGAGTCTTCCCGCCATTGTTTCCTCCGCCATCACCGCTTCCGCTGCCGCCTTTCTGACCAGAGGCTGACCCTTTGCTCCCGCGGCCACCGGAGCGTGTGGCATAGGCTGAGAAGTTAGCCTCACTTCCGCTGCGGCGCATGGCCTCGTTTCGCACGTACTCAGACACTGCCGTGTACGTCAAGTCGTCCTCCTTCCAGCCGCCCGTGACGATGATCATTGGGCTCCAGCTCTCCGGTAGCGCCATGAGGAGGATCATGGCCTGCATGTTTTTGTCAAGGTCCCAGTTCATCTGGCGAGCCTCGCCAAGGAGTCCTTCAAATTATTGTACAAAATTGAGGATTGATTCGCCCTCATTCACCCGCATGCTGATCAGCTATTGTAGGATGAATATCTGTTCGCGAGGGAGGTGAATTGGTGCACGCACTTGAGCTTGTCATATGCTTCAGAAGCCAGCGTGTACCCGGTAATGATGGGAACATACTTCTTAGCAATCGCATTCCTGAGGAATGACATGACAATATCATTCCGTTCCATCCATGCCTCGTGCTCGGGTGAGCCCACCGCAGGAACCTGCTCCTCTCCCTTCAGTAGCTTGATGAAGGCGCGCACTTTCATTGCTAATTCGAACTGCCATCTCCAGAGTGGAAAGCCGTGCCCCTCAAAGACCGGGACTCCTCCCAACGATCCGAGACCTTGTGGCAGTGCGGTAGCACTCGTTGTTGCTCTAGTACTCTGACCTGTGAAAGCCAGTATTGAGTTTGAAGACTGCCCTGCGGCAGCCCCTGTTGTGCTTGAAAACTGCCCTGCGGCAGTCCCCACTGCTCCCGATGGGCCAGCCATTCTGGTTGCCCTTTTCTGCAATCTGCGTCTCTGCTACATTGAGGCCGATGTAGGTTGATGTTAGCTGATGCCTGCTACCGGTTAAAGGTGCAGTTCCGTAGCTTACCCCTCAAGTCGATGTTTGCCTGCAAACAGAGAAGACACATCGCACTAGCACACCCAGGGTCTTGCCTCCAAGGAAAGAGCGTGTCCTGGTTGGGACCAAAGGGTCGTGCCTCCAAGGGCAGAGCTTGTCCTTGGTCCCTGTGTGCTAGGTGCAAGTTCACACGTTGCGGCTTATGAAGCAGACGGAGGTCATGGAGCTAATGGAGCTGATGTGCGCACCTGGAGAGAGAGTACCAGAGTTGAGCGAAGCGTGCCTTACAACTGGTCAGTGTGGGCCCATAGCCCTTTGTCAACCGGCCTGAGGCAAACGGACTAGAAAACAAGGCTAACACAACAGCACCTGCCATCCGCTCCTAGCATTTCAGCTAGGAGAAGATATCATCCTCAAGATCACGGTTCCACACTGAGAAGTTCCTAGGAAATCACTTGCTAGCAACTGTGTCCACATAACACTTGGTCACTTTCACGCGAGGTGCTAGTCAAAGACTAACTCCTGGGGCTTAGACCAACCAGTGTCTTCTTTACATTGTTCCTTAGTTGGACAACTCTGTGACAAGCATCTAAGGCCAGATTGTGTAGTTAGAATGAGGAGTGAGCCTGGTGCATATAGTCCTAGGCCTGGCTTCTAAGGTGTGTGGGTAGTGGCACTTTTGGGGTGGTCACTCCACACCACCTCACCAGTCCGCCAATTGGCGCATCCACTGACCGCCGAGTGGCATACTCTCCTCATGCATGGAGAAATGTCTAAGAAGCTTCACCTGTTCAGGAAGGTCAAAAACCTTCCTGTGCACATCAAGGCTTGATCGCAAGACCTCTTGTTCCTAAGTCGAACATGCTATCCGTTAAGGTGCACTTCTTGTGTCTCGTTTGGACTTGCACCATGAACAAGGTTTGGGGGACTTACTCCAAGGGAGTAATGCATGCCCAACCTGTCCGTCAAGCCATAGCAGTGGCCATGGGGCATAGAAGAACAAAAAATATGAGTGTCTTGATGTTTTCAAGGTGTGGATTGCTGTTGTACAGACTGAGAGTGGTAGGCGGATGAGATCTCCTCCACCGTCGGTGCTTTTCACCAACGGTGGAGGAGATTACCTTTCCAACAACTTCCGCAACTACCTCAAGCATTAGGGGATTGGACACTAGGTTACTCCATTTGGAACACCGCAGCTGAACGGTGTGGTTGAACACGCAAATTGTATACTCATGGAGTGTGTTCACAGCATGTTCCAAGACGCAGACCTTCCGCCAACCTTTTGGAAAAAGTGGTCAAAACTGCTGTGTACCTAAAAATCTTGAGTTCCATCCACGTCGTGTTGGAGTGATGCTCCTCACCATGGCAGGAGTGACTCCAAAAAGGAACACCGAAAAGACAAGCCTTAGTGGCTTAGTGGTTAATGGTGTCCACCTCTAGAGGCAAGGGCCCGGGTTCAAGTCCCACAAGATGAAATTATGCCCTGCCTCAAGGGAGGTGGAAAATAGATGTCAGGAAGCTAGCTCAACCTCTAGAGTTCCTCTTTAAGTTTCTAGAAGGCCAGGTGAGGGTCCAGGAAGGTGGCACACCTTCTAGAAGGGCTGACTTGTCCTACAAGGCATCTAGAGGTGTCTTGGTCTTCTGGAAACCTTCCCTCCTACTAGAAGCAAGCTGAGGAATCTAGGAAGGGGCAGAAGCTTCTAGAGGAGGGAAGGGATGCCTTCCTAGGTGGGAAAAGGACAGCCTACCAAGGAGCACTCTAGAAGCCATAGAATCTGCTAGGAAGCTCCAAATCTGGCATGCTTTGGTGTTCTGGAAAACTTAGATCAGTGGCTATAAAATGCCACTGCTTGTGAGCCTTGATCAAGTGTTAATTCCCATCCAATTGAGGCCAAAACTATTGCCTCACTCTCTGACCAGATTTTGCCATCCTTGGAACCAGTTGCCTCCACAGTTTCAGTCTCTCCAAAAACAGTTGGTGGTGTGAACCAGCCACTGCTAGGGACCCTCCAGGGTGCACACTCACCCTCAGGCCAACAAAGGGTTATGGGCCCACGCCTCTAAGGGGTTCAAAGCCAGCTTGATTTCACGCTTCCAACAGCAAGACATGGCAACCNGATGAGACTGCTCCGCCGGAGACTGCAACGGCTGAGGTGAAGGAGGCATACAAGAAGCGCAACAAAAAGGCGTTGGCGCTCCTTGTGTCCGCGTTATGCCCACCACAACTTGGACACATCCAAGGATGCACCCTGGCCGCAAACGCATGGTCAAAACTTTGCTCCATCTACCAGTCAAGCAACCTTGCCAATCAGCTCTTCATCTTCAAACGGCTCGTCACCCTCCGAGCCAACGAAGGCGACAACATCATGAAGATCATGCAGCAGAT
>SZWC01003706.1:106710-124604 GCA_023375785.1 Penium margaritaceum | reverse complement strand
AGGAGGAGGAGGAGGAGGAGGAGGAGGAGGAGGAGGAGGGGGGGGCAGAGGATGAGCCTGAGGAAGTGGGGACAGGTCCACCCCCCAGAGGATGCTGGTGCAGAGCAGCCATCGAGGCCGTGTGCTGAAGAGCTGAGAGGAGGTACGCGGGCGGCGGGGACGACGACGGCGAGGCATTCGGCGTGGCAAACAGAGGCGAGACGGGTGCGGACGAGGACGATGTGAGGGTGGAGAGGTGGGCGAGCTCAAGCTGCATGCTGGACCACGGCCATGCCCTGATGCCGCCACGGATGTCGCCGCTCCACAGCTCCCCTGCACCCCACACAGAGCCCCATTCCCAACACGCTCGACACACGTTTGCTTCGTGGCGGGTGGACAGTCCAAAAACAGCAAGCATGCACATGGTCTGGGGGCCCACTTCGCACAGTTCAAATGAGTTCATGAGGGAAGCAAGACGCCTCACACCCCCAAATCATTTCGATCCCCGTCCCCTGCACAGTCACCAGTCATGCCAAACAACTCTTCCTTGTCCAGAGCCAGGCTCCACGCAGCGATCACACAAACACCACAACGCCACAGAGCGGCAGGGGAGTTGCGGCACTGAAGCAGCAACCAAAACAAGCGTACCAAAGGGCGAGATGACGAGCGCCGTCACGGCGCACTGGTGTGCCTGCCACTCCAGCAGCGGAACGACGTCAGGTATGAAGCTGCTGGAACCTGCGCTGCCACCACCTCCACCACCACCAAACCCCGAAACAGAACCATCTCCGCCACCACCATCACCACCACCGGGACCGCCGCCTCTGGCGCTGCCACCACCACCACCGTAGCCGCCACCTCCTCCGCCTCCTCTTCCTCTGCCCAGAATCCCAGCAGGAAGGCTTCCCTGCCCAGCAGAGCCGATGGGGCTGGGAGCCAGGAGAATCCGCCACATGCGGATGAACCCGTCCTTGTGCCCCGTCCATATGAGCCCCAGCCGATCTTCCGCGCACACAGACTTCACTCGAGACACCCCTCGCAGCGTGGCAAAGCCATGCTCTGCCGTGCCCGCACCCGTGTCAGCCACCCTGCGGCTGATCACGATGCCACTGCCTTTGCTCACAGTGCTGCTCAAGCTACCGCTGCCACTGCCGCCGCCGCCGCCGCTGCTGCTGCTGCTGCTGCTGCTGCTGCGGCGACCACTGCTCTCGGAATTGCTTGCAGAACTAATGCGGTCCCCGGTTCTGGCATCGTGTGACGCATCTTCTTTGCCCTCAAACGCACTGCTGTGGCTGCCACTGCTGGCAATGCTGCTGCTGCTGCTGGCGATGCTGCTGACAAAGGTGCTGGTGCTATCGAGAGAATTCTCCCTGCTGCCTTCGTCAAGGCCCACACTCCGGGAGGAAAGCAGCGGACGGGCGTCTGGCTCCAAGTCCTGCACTGGGATGCCAGCTCCGCCGTTAAACCCCGAGTCAGCTCGCACGCACGAGGTCGCAGCTGCGCATGCCCCGGAAACACCAGAGCCGCTGCCGCTGGCGCCTCCACCCCCGCCCCCGCTCGCGCTCCTGCTGCTGCTGCTGCTGCCCCCGCTGCCGTTGCCCCTCAGGCAGCGGCTGAGATCCCACACGCGGATGCCGTCGTCCTGGAGGCTCACTAGAGCCGAACCCGACGATGTCAGCAGCCGAACCTTCGCAGAAACGTCCTCTCCCGCGTCATGCGGGCGCAATCGCACATCGATGCACACGGGGCGGCTTGGGTGCAGCGGTGCGCGCTTGGGAGGCATGTACTTTCGCTTGTCTTTCCTGTGTGCAGCTTTGGAGTTCCGGGTGGAAGAGGACGATGGTGCCGGAGTGAATGAAATGGCGGAGTGGGCGGAGGCAGAGGAGGAGGAGGAGGAAGAGGAGGAGGAAAAGGAGGAGGAGGAGGCGGAGGAGGAGGAGGACAAGGACAAGGATGAGGACGAGGGCGAGGACGAGGACGAGGACGAGGAGGAGGATCCAGCAAAAAACCTTTTCCCATGACCAGGGGTAGAGCCAGCAGCAGCGGTGGCAGCAGCTGCAGCGGCATACGGGGGGTCCCTCACAGGCTGCACAGTTTGCATGGCGTTCATCGCGTTCATCACGTTCATGGCGTTCAGGGTTGCCACCGCCTGCGCCGCGGCGGCAGCGTCCAGGCCGCGCACGTCCGACGTCGTCCCCAGGACCGTGCTGTCCGAGTGCAGGCGTGCAAGGGGAGGGGGCACCATGCGCCGGTCACTGCTGGAGCGCGACCAGCGGAGGAAGCTGTCGCTCTTCTCCATCTTTGAATGTCCCTCCTCCCGCCTCAGCCCCTTCTCCTTGGAATCCTGGGCCCAGCGGGCCGCAGCAGACATGGGGGAGACTGGTTGTTGTTGCTGCTGCTGCTGTTGCTGTTGCTGTCCGCTCGGTGTCAGCAGCATCCCCAAGGGCCGGGACAGGGACGGCCTTCGCTTCAGCACCTTGCTCACGCCAGCTTTCAGCCGGCTGCCGGTCCCGCCGGCCGGGCTAGCACCACCAGCGCGTGGCCCAGCCTGAGCAGCTCCAACGCCAAGGGTTCCGCCGTGCTCCCCCTGCGTGTCCGGCTGGCTGTCAGGAGACAGAATGTCGCTCTGCGCGTCTGACTCCGCGTCGGCCGCGCGCTCAGCCCCATCCACGCCCCGGCTTGGAGACGACTGGCCCGCTCGCAGGGAGGGGGAGGGGCAGCCTGCATCCACCGACATCGCCCGCGACTGCCACGCGGGGTGCACGGCGTGGTGGTGGCGTGCGGCCGGACTGCCTGTGACAACGGCGGCGGCCGCAGCAGGCTCGGTGAAGATCCGGGGCACCTCGCTCTTGGACGAGTAGAGAAGGGAACGGAACTGCGGCGTCGAGTGTACAGCACCAGCGGGCGCGGGGGAGAGAGGGGAGGTCACACCAGACAGCTCATGGCCCCCCTGCCCGTGCGAAGCGGCAGAAGAACCTGCAGCAGCTGCGGCGGCGGCGGCAGCAGCAGCGGCCAGATCAGCCTGGGACATGGACTGCAGGGACGACTGGCCCGAAAGGCCTGACTGGATGGAGGAGGAGGGCGACCAGCCGCCGCTCATGCTGTCGCAGGCGGGGCTGGACGCGTCCTCGGAGCCCGACCCCGACGACTTGTTCGAGATCGACGAGGGAACTTTCGGCGACTTGGGAGGCTTTCCGGTGACGTCCAACAGGGAGAGGTCCAGAGCATACGGCGAGGCCCCTCCCACCCCTGCGTCGACGCCACCACCACCGCCTGCATCGCCTCCGTAGCTGCCGCTGCTGCTACTGCTGCAGTTGCTGCTCCTGCTTCTCGCGGGCGGGATGCGCGGAGGAGTCTTCCCGCTCCCCCTCCGCATGGTGCTGCCGCCGCCGCTAGCTCCGCTCCCCAACCTGCTGAAGCGGCCGCGCGACGGGGCTTCGGCTGGAGGCGACAGCGCAGGCAGGCCGCTCCACATCTCCTCTCCTCCACTGTCTCCCGGCTCCCCGATGTCGAACGAGGAGCCAAGGCTGCTGCTGGGTGGCAGCACCGCGCGGTTCCACGCTGCTGCCGTCGTCACCGCACCACCAGTGCTCCCCGTCCTCATTGCAGCTGCAGCTGCCGCTGCTGCTGCAGCTGATGCCGCTGCTGCCGCCGCCGCAGCGGCAGAAGCAGCGGCAGCAGCATCGCGCTTCAGCTCCTCTGAGCACAACGTTGACGCGGCGGAGGCGGACGGGGGCTCTGCCAACCACCCCGCCCGCTTCGAATTGTGCCAGGTGATGCGGCCTATCGACCAGAACCTGTCATTGGACGCCACGCCCCCTGCCAGGCCTCTCGACCTTGGAGGTGACTTGAGCAGCAAGCCGCCTCCGCACCCAGCAGCCTCAGCTGTTGCTGCTGCTGCTGTTGCTGCTGCTGCTGCTGCTGCTGCTGCCGCTGCTGCCGTGGAAGCAGCAGCGCTAGTCACCGCAGCGTCCTCATCCTGCCCGTAGAGGTCCGGGCAGGAGGGGTGCTTGTGGGCGGACAGCGGAGACGGCTGGCTGCCGGCGTCTGCGTCCGCACCTGTGCTGGGGAATGCCCAGCCCCCGGGCCCCGCGTCCGCGGCGGAGTTCGGGCTCAGCTGGGAGTCGGAGGCAGTGGAGGGCCCGCGGTACAGCGGCGGGCGCATTGACGCTGACAAGGACACCGAGGCCGACGCTGATGTCGACGGTGGCGTTGCCGCAGCCGCTCCTGCCGAGTCGGAGAGCAGAGCATCGTCTGACAAGTCGTCGACGTCGACGTCGACGGAGTTTGAGTTTTCCACCCACATCTCGAAGGAGCTTGCCGGACGGATCATCCTGGAGGATGAATGGCCGCCATCGGTTGCTACCCTTGTGTTCTCTTCCCCAGCCAGCTCCACCAACTGCCCCTCCCCCTCCTGCGCCTCCTCCTCCTCCGCCTCCTCTTCCGCCTCCTCCATCTCCGGGTCCTCCTTCTCCACCTTGCATTCCAGACCTTCCTCCAGCTGCTCGTTCTCCCTGCAAGACTCCAATCCCGCCTCCGCCTGGTCCGCTCCTGCTTCAGTTGCTTCTTCCCTCTTCATGGCCTTGTCTCCCACCTGTTGATACTGGCGCTTCACCGCCTCCTCCTGCTGCTGCTGCGGCTGCTGCGCCTAGTCCAAATTGCCCTGAGCTGGTGGCGCGAATGCCATGATTCGGTGGCGAAGGCACGTTTGCGGTTGGGTATTCATTCCGCGATGCAAAGAGTGGTAGTCAGCAACTGAGGGAGGGGCACATGAGACGGGAGATACGACGCAGAGACTCTGCGGGTGATGGTGGGGACGGCGTTCACACCATTGTGGTCGCCCGCACTTGAAAAACTGCGCACCACTCAACCGCTCAACCCCATGCTGAGCACTCCCGCCGCGACTCCTGCAGGACAGGAAATGCAACGGCCACGACAAAAGATCGCTGGTTTGGTTCTTTGGCGGCGAGCGGGCGCGTATGCGGGAACAGTCGCGAGCTTGCGGCGGTAGCTGCAGGTTTCGTTCACTGGATGGTGCGAGGGGCGGCGATGAAACCGCCTTGCCACCGCGCTGACCTGTGGCGCGATTTGACCGGCCGAAGAGGGTGGGCGAAAGGAGGGACGCGATCGGGCGGAGAAGGTGGAGGTCTCTACGAGCGATTGCCAGCTGTCTGTCGTTTCTGCGAGACCTGCCTTGTCCCAATGGGATGGAAAGGGATATGTGCCTTGACAACGTCCCTGGATGTCGGGGCTCATATTTTGCACTCAATCCCCATCCGTGAGGTGGTGAATGGGGAACCGAGGGAGAAAAACAGGGCGCCATTCGTATTTCTATACATTGGCCTTTTGCCTAGGGCTAAAATGACATTTTGACAAGATGAACAGCGTTTTTCTTACGTAGACTCTAGGCAGGATCTTTGAAAAGGGCATCGCAGCCGTCAGGCTCGAGATACCCCCGCCGCATAAATATAGATGTTCAATTCATATCCTCTTCTAGGCCGCCAGCCAGACGGCCGGGACAAGTGAAAGTTCATCCCAGATTTTTCCGCCGGCAGCGATTCATGTCCAAAGTTCTCGTTGAGAATACCTATCAAAAAGCCGAACGAACAGTTCCGCAAAACGTACAAGATGAGCGTTACATTCCCAAGGAGGGTCGGACAAACGTGCCGGGACTTCGGCGCAGGGTAACTCTCATATCATTCAACTAATCTTCATGCCGCCACGAGAACCTGACCTATACCGCATATCGAGCATTTTCTTGACATGTTCACAACGTGTTCACATTTGAACAGAAGGAAACCATGTCATCACATTTCCAGAGAACACACAACAGAAACCTTGCAGATGTGGTAGTCAGAATCTGGATTGTTATGTGCCACCAGCTAGGTTCGCAAACCAAGAGGTGCCATTATTTAGACGGTTTCCCTCATTTCATCTCCAATGAGATATTCCCTCAAAATCTGATTGTGAAGACAATGCCATGATTTGCCCTTTTTAACGTGGCATAATCAAATAACCAAAAATGCCAATTTTCCATACAATGATTCTGAAAAGACAAACTATGTTACATAAGAAACCATTCCCTTATCATCAAAATATAATCACAACCTCACAACCATAATTACATGCTAAATCCAATAAAGGTCGGGATTGTTCGATGTTCTCAATCTCCATTACAATGATCCATGATGAAAGGGGACTTAACCATGATTTCAACTAAGGAATTTCTCCGCCAAAACTTTGCTACCCGTTGCAAAATAAGAATAATGTCTATTTCAACGCTAAAAAAAGTTTTTCATGGAGGTTTTGAATAGAACATAAGGAAAATATTAAAATGATGGAAACCATAAAAACATTCCAAAGTAAAATAAATCTTTTCTAACCCCTCCATCATTGTGGTTATCTACTGTTAATCCTATAATAAGGGCTAAGTGATGATGGACCGTTGGGAAAGGAAATGGTTCATTCCATTCAACTCAACACTTGTTCAATGTGTATTAAAGCTATGCAAACATTGACACATGACACCTAATAAAGTAATGATATAAAAAATAAAGGTGTTGTATCAACTGACATGAAACGTGGCAAATAAGTTATATCAGTTTGTATTTTGCATAAGGTTTTCATCTAACCAATAATAATGAGCCCCTCCATACTTTCCTCTAAATGCATATTATGTTTTGGGTCACTTATCGAAGCCATTCAAAAGGCCTCTTCCTAATAGCCACATGGCCTTCCCTATAGGTTTAACTGTTCATTTAGGGTTTGAAAGCATCAACGTGTCAATTACATAAAATTTGGTTTCAAAATTATGATTTCAATAATTATTTTTTTGGAATAATATTTCATTAAAAAATTTAAAACCTTATGGCACAATCATTGGAAATTTGACAGCCTTACGGTTCTTTAAATGGATATGGCATTGAGTGGAAGTAAATCTTGGATATGGTGGTTTCATTAGAAGCTTAAAAAAATGGTTACTTTCTTGCTTACGTATGTATTGGTTATATGATGCACTTTTATGAAAAAAACAAGGCCATTCACTATTGAAATGTGTGGACTTGTGAGACAGGGAGAAAGAGCCAAGCCCTTGCCTATAGGATGTTTATGTGATCAATAATATATCATTTATAATATCAATAATGAGAACTAAACAACTTTGATGACAAAAGAAGAATCTTGATAAGCATAAATTACAACTATGGTACATGAAAATCCTAGGAATGTTAGGCTAGCATATCTCCTAGCCCACTGGGGATGGGGATTCCTTGTTAGGCCTTATAGGCCTATGTGGTAAGTATCTTGGCGAACTCATCAGGCTCACTATCCTCCTACACAGCCTCCACAGAGGCTTGTAGGCCTTGACTGATTAGAAGGGTCCTTGGAGGGATATCCCATGGATTCTCAAACTGGGGCCCCAAAGTCAAGGCTTTGAGAAGAGCTTAATTTTATTAGAATGTTGAGAAGAGTGTGAACCAAAAGGAGTTATGCCTTTCATACCTGTGCACCTACCAAGTTCACCACTTGAAGGAGAGGCTTCTTTCAAATGGTTGAGGTATACACCTAATTTTGCCTTCCTTAAAGGAAGCTTCCTTCTACGAGAAGCTTCCTACAGTTCAAATTTATTTCTGTCATTTGTGGACCACTAGAGAGAAACTTCCACCTTAAGGGAGGGTTTTCAAGTCTTCATGTGAAGCTTTACAAGGAAGCTTACTCTTTAGAAGTTACTCTTATGATCTTCAATATTTTCATACGTCTACATCAAATTCATTTTTAAGGAGCCTCCTCAAGTTTGTATTAGATTGGCCCATGCAGATTGAAGGGCCCGAACTCCATATGTAGGTGATGATAAAGAGTCCACCTCATACCAAGATTGCATGATGTGTTTCTAGCTAGATAAAGAAATCCCTGATTATGATTGTTCTGTGGTACTTTGTAGTATGTGTTAAGATTGTTTGAGCAGGCGGTGATGAAGTCACTTCATCTACTATTGAATCAAGGAGGTCCCTTGCTACCGTAGGATCTTTTATGTCCAACAAGCATGCATTGTACACTTGGTTAAGAAACTAGTGGAAGAAAAGGCTTAAAATAGAGTCTTCTTAGAATACAAGAAATTTACAAGAAACAACAACGTAAAAAAAAAACTTCGTACATGGCTATGACAAAAACCTTGGCCCAAAACTATGGCGTAATGCCTTGCTAGGTTGCCAATAATGTCAAAGCAAGGGTCTCGGCACAGCCACCATCGTAATAGGGAAAGGCCTTTAGGATGTCAAGGCAACCCCTTTCCCACGTTACCCAGCCTTTCCAAGCTTATGGCGGCCTGAGAGGAAATGACCTCCTCTCAAGGTGGCAAAACCTCCTAAGCTTAAAATCATCTTGGAGAGATAACAAGTATCATCGTACTCCCAGGCTAACATGCAAGTGCCAGGCATACGAGGACCTTTGAGGGACTTCCATTAGCATGGTATGTAACACAAGTGCTAAAGCATGCACGCTTGCACGCGATGTTGCATATTTTTCAAGAGACAAAAGAGATACCTAGATAATACTAGTGATACTTAGAGTGGTCAAAATTGTTCCATTTATACTCGTGGTCCCGAAAAGTTGACCATCTCAACGAGAAGCTTCCTTCAAGTAATTGAGGTCCCTTGCCACTTTAACCATACATAAAAGAAGCTTCCATCCAATGGAAGATTCCTTGAATTCTTGGCTCCAATGGTATATTTGTAACTCTAATGGGAAGCTTCTTCCTCCATGAAGATTTGTAGAAACTTCAGCTAAAACACTAACGTAATGGTGCTTTCTCATCAAGCCTTCCTCTCAGGTTCATTGATGTTATCATGCTGAAACATCAGGCCTATTCATCTTGATCCACCTAAAGCTTGCACTTGATTGAACCATGTAGATCCACGGTTCTGAGCTGCATGTATGGTTGACATGATGTTGTGCAGGCCTGTTGTTTGTGCCTTACGTTTCCTGTGAGGTCTTCAACAGGCCCTATTGACCCGAGTGCTGGTGTAAAACTTTACAAGTGTTAGCTCTCGGAAGCATGTGCTTTCATCATGCGTATGTTTGTCCACAAAGTAATTTTGACACCCTTTAAGGTTGCTCTCCACATAAATTTTGATCTTTCCTCGTAAATATTTTCAGTTCAGTCACACCTAGTATATTCACGAAAGATTTCATAAAATCCTTCAATTAGAGTGCCATTTGCGCCATTATCAAGTAAATTCCCATAAATGTTTCTCACTCCAACACTCCCCCTGTATAATTTTGCCATTGAATTTAATGCTTGTTGACCATCATGAGGAGGGTAGTCCATTAGGAACATGGTCATTAGAATATTTAAGACACTCTGTTGGTTCTTTTAGCTCCACTTGAGTGAAGGTACTTTGTTGCGACTTTAGTCTTCAGCTAAAAATTTCAACCACCACATTTTCTTGACTCACTATTGGCAATTTGGGGACTCTAAAGAGCCTTTTCTTGGAGTTGGAGTACATGGGTGACTCACAAAAAAAGGGTTCGTGTGAATTTGGTGTCATCTTACACTCCAATATTCCTTGGTTGATTGTAGGCAAAGCAACTCTTTCTGGTTACTTGACCTTGCCACTCATGTACCAAATTGAGAATGTGACATGTGAGTTGTTGATTGCATTGCGGGTCCAATAATAGGGTCGTTTACGAAGACCGCTGCTAGAACCTCAGATGTGAGTAGTAACATTGGAGAGAATAAAATGTTGTTGGCTAAAGTAATGGATTCAACCTTTGCAATAACTCCCCCTATCGTCTTAGCCAGCTGCTCCTTTGCTACACTTAGCTCTTTACTCTTGTGGTAGAACTATAGTTGTTGCTTCTAGCCATGGATGAAACATTTCTAAAGTACCTCCAAACCCTGCACGATGACTTGTTACTCATTTTTCATGAAGCTTTCTACCACTAGGTAGTTTTCGTCAACTTCTTATGACCTTCTCCAGCCAATTTGGTCATGTCGCTTCGTCCATGAGGGATTCTTGGTTGCTTTAACATTTGATAGTCATGTTTAGAGTTGGTCCATTCATTTCTTGTAGCAAAATCGGAAGTCATTGCTTTTCAACAAAGAGCACAACATATTCTTTTACCGTTTTTCTTTTCTTCCTTCAACTCGTATGCCTTCTCGTGTCTATTTTATAGGCTCTCCTTTCCTTCTCATCATGGCAATTGAGCAGGTTGCACGAGAAAATCATGAGTAGTTGTCCCTTTCTTTCTTTCTCCATTGCTCTTCTAGTCCATTTGCGTGGGTCCATGTAGCGTAGTCGCCCCTTGGTTCACCCCCACACTATCCATCATCTTCTTGGGGGCTTCTCAAAGGACCTTATTGTTGTGACAAGAGTTCGTTGCAGCTACAAATTTTGTTGCGCTAGACCCTTGTTGTATTCCACCATACCCTCATGGCAAGGCTAACTACCTAACGTTTCATTGCAATGAGCTTGTGCTAGGTCCAACACAGACGTCTCTCTTTCCATTTCTTCACAACTAGCCATTTTCATGGCCCTACTCTCTACGTAGGAGGGCATATTTTGCTCGAGTGAGCAAAGGATTATGGAGATCATGTTTTTCTCACGAAAGCAAGTGACACCCCTTTCTTTTTCCAAAACCACAGTTGTAATTTTTGGATCACAGTTTTTTAAGTCTAAGAAAAAATGAACGTGGATGTTCCAGGGAAGCACCTCAAAAAGTTGCTTCCCCGGAACATCCACGTTTTGTTCCATGGATTTGAAATTCCCTAGCTACTCCAAGTGTGCACTTAGCTACTAAAACTCTCGGATAATTTTGATTTCAATGTCATAGATTATTAGCAACGATGATTATGTCATCAACCCGCTATGTCAAAAACTCAACACAAAACGGATGACATCCAATTTTGAAAAAATCATCAATGACAAAAGCTACTATAGATCATTCTATAAATCATTGTTTCTAACTCTCCTTAATGATTGCATCATGGCACATTGATCTCCTTGGTGATGTAGGGCCTCCTTCCATTATTTATAGCCATTTTGAAAGATCCAAGTTAAGGAGATTTAGTGAACTCTATCTTCTTTTTCTCGATTCTCCCCCATTATTCTTCATTATATTCTAGGCACAAATTCTTTGAGGCATAATTTCACATGTTGTTAATTTTGTTTACTCCATATTGCCTCTTCTTCCTCACGCTTTCGAGCCCTCAAGGTTGTCTAACACTCCTACCACTTAATTGACGTAATTGCAAGAATCTTGACCAGTATTATGTCCGTGGATTATTGCTATGTCATGTAAGCCATCTCCATGAAGTGGGGTTATTCCATCCATGGAGTATGACTCAAACGTTTATGCCACTTTTGATGAGATGGGCTTACAGCCACCACCTATCGATTAGGCTAGATTTTCTCTGTTTCTAATCTTAATACAATGCATGCTAACTGAAAGCCTTCACCAACATGTTTCCTCTCTCCTCCCCTTCAATTTAAGATCTCCTTCGGCATTTCTTGGACAAGATGATACCAAATGAATCTACTGGCATTGATATCACAGTTGCTTTAACTTTGGCTGATGCTGATGTGCTCTCATGTTGATGAACATAGGATTTTGAAATTACTTGGCAACCGCATATAGGGTACAAGCCATCTTGAATGAAAAATGCATCCTTCGGTGCTGCGGTGACCAAGTGAAATGTAGCCAAAATTGATGTGCTCTTGCTAAGGGAATGTTGCCATAATAGGCTCTAC
This sequence comes from Penium margaritaceum, assembly GCA_023375785.1. Classification (NCBI taxonomy): domain Eukaryota; kingdom Viridiplantae; phylum Streptophyta; class Zygnematophyceae; order Desmidiales; family Peniaceae; genus Penium; species Penium margaritaceum. The sequence goes on along the minus strand of SZWC01003706.1, from coordinate 112,878 downwards.
CTTTTGCAATACATTTCCTGTGGATTTTTACCGTTTAGTAGTACCGTGATGATTCATGTGACCATGGTGTTGCAAACCTTGAACTTGGTTGCTCCATAGTGCGATGAAACAGTTGACTTGTTAGGATCGACTCTGCAAACAATTGACACGTCACAATCCTGTGCCCATTTTTCCTTGGGCACCTCCCTTTCTTTTTCTTCTCATTCTCTTATTGATGCCCACTTTTTGTCATATAACAGAATTTGAAGTTTTTAGAAACACATGTTCTGATGCCAACAAGTGACACATCCTTGTTGCGCTTGTCAACGTTCCTGTGATGGTAGTGAACTGCTTTTCAACAACCACCATGGTACTTCTTATTGTAGCAACATTATCTTGATGTACTTGTAGCTTCTCTTTTATCTTCTCCTCATCTGCCACGTGCCTAAACGATAGAAATCTCGGTCATTGAGTAGAGCTCCATTTTGCATGTCATCTCCATGAGTAAGGCTTACTCAAAAGCAGTTGACAACACGACAAGCACATTGTTTGTATGGTAACAATTCAACATGCAAGCCACATGTAAAGAGTTAGACTTAGTACAACCCACTAAGGACATGGCAAGAATCATGCATGCCACCTTCTAGGAGGTGGGCTTGTTAACAGTTTTTGTTAATAACGTAAGTATTTAGTCCTTTCTTCCTCTCCCCTTGGACATGACATGTCGCTTCTTGATGAAGCACTACTGCTTTAGATCAGGAGTGCTACTTTGTCTTGCTTGCCGTCATCACAGCCACTTTCATGGAGAGATACCCATGGTTGCCACCATCCAAATGATAAAGCTCACTATTCATTGTTTGATGCAAATGTACCTCCTCCATTATCCTTGAGGTCCTCTTCTCCGTCTTCCCCTCCTCTTGTAAAGGTCTAGATGGAGATGATCATCATGGCAGAGAGGAGCCTCATTGCTCCACTTACACTCTTAGGCCATGTGAAGTATTGTGAAGAGCTAGGGTTACTTTGGACGGCTCCTTAGAGCATTTTTCACATTTTTAATCATAATTAGTACCTTCACCACTGCATGTTGGTGATGCTTAATTTTTTGTTATTTAGACGCTCCCTCCTTTTTCGTTTGCATTTTCGTCCACTACCTCTTGTGTTCAATGCGTAAGTGAAGGACTAGAGGTTAATGAGGAAGGCTGAAACTGAGCTGGTGTGAATGCACTAAGCCTTATTGCGGTACTCGAGATAGTTTCAATGATGGTGGTGAGATGACTTGCTATTGCCACCGTTGTGGCGGTTGCAATGACTGAATTCAAGTGTCCTCAAAGTAATGAAGCTTGTTTGAATAGAGTTCTCTTGCTCATGGCTCGTTCTGAGAGGTTGATGAGCTAGACATAAAATGCCCATGTGTGTAGTGCTTTCCACACATATATGTCATTCCTATTGGCATTGCTGCTCTTGCACACCGATTTGTTGCCAACACACTATGTTTCTATGTTTTATGGAGGACATCGTCTAGTTACCTAATTATTTGGGCCATATTATTCTCCGGGTCTAGAAACACCTTGCTTCGTGTGGTTGATGGAGGGAGCCATTTGAAGTGTAGTGGAAGCCAATTTGAAGTAGTAAATTAGCAGAGTTATCGCTCACTCAAATTGTATGTAATTCTCCTCCTCGTTAAAGCTAACTAGAGGCGTGTGAACCCCCCTGCGCATGCAAATACTTTACATTAATATCAAAGCCTTTTAGATAGATTCATAACCAGAAGCTAGATTGTATATGGTTTGTGTTGATGAAAATCCCTAGGACACACTAACACGGAAATGCACCGAAATTCCTTGCCTTTCTATATAGTGCTCCGAATGTAGTGACGTCTTCAACACGTTGGAGCTTGACACTTGTATATTAGCTATACCTCTCAGAAAAATACTACATGCACTTTGATGCCACTTGTCTTACTTGGAGAATACTATGGTACTATAAATTTAGTACTTAGAGAACACTCTCTTGGTATCAATGTCTTGTACATCACGTTGTTGACTTATAAATGTATCCAACCACTTCCTCCACAAATGAAGCTCAACCTGAAATGTAGACTTCTCATTGTAAATTGTGTCGAAATCGCATGCCAGTTGGGGATTGATTTTTTTTCTTGAAATCGAGATGGTTTGTTTTTAGTTGTCTTTGAATCTGAGAAAATGGAATCAAAGTTGCTAAGTGTTGCCAAGACCTCGGAGCTATGGGTGTAGTTGGTAAATTCTGAAATCTAGCATTTAATGTTGTCGAACATTGATTTGAAGCTATTTGTAAGTTAATTTTTAATGCATAATCCACCTTGTGAATCACTCAATGTCATCATCTGTTAAAAGAGGTGGAGGCGGTCTGGTCTAAATTTTTTTTTTTCGCGATTGTGGAAGCACATCGAGGTACTCGTTGCAGACGTTCATATGTTATTGGTGTAATCCGGCATTGTTGAGATGATCCTGTTCAACCATTGGTTTTCCATTCGAGGGCCGCCATGATTGCTAAACGAGAGAGGCAAGAAGTCATGCCAAACGGATCAACATGGAGGGATAAGCCAGGCTACGTGGACGACTGTTAGGCCTGTACACCCCGGACAAGAAGGAGAGCCCATCGTTGGGATCAGTCGTTGAGGAGGCCCAACAACGCATTCGAATGTCTACTAGCAACACCCTTTACTAAGTTTCATCATCTTCTAAGTGCTCATTGAACGCTCCCACGATGATGTGAGTGACGAGCTAAGGAAAAAAAATATTTTCTATTAGGGATTTTGTACACCTCTTGCCGTGGAAGGCATTCTCATAGCAAGCCACTCATCAATCTACACCTTAAAATTGTTCATGTGCGAACATCTGGCAGAGTTGCTGCGGGTTAGTGTGAAGAGTCTTTTCGTATACATTAGACGATGGCGTTCCACCTGTGGAAACCTTATAGAACCGTCGAAATCATGTATACACCTGAGAACGGAAGTGCTAGTTAATGATGTTTCCCGACCTATCCATCACTTCATGACCATGAACCCCTCGCTGCCTGCCTCGGTGCAGCAAGCAATGCGTGAGGGCTTGGAATAGTTGGTTTTGGTATGCGTAGTTTGACGTACTCAACGATCGATTCCACCAACCGCCTGTAGTTAATGTCTTCAGGATTTTCTCGAAGTCGCCGTCGCATTGTGGCTCGGCCTTCACTGTTGATCCATTCGGATAGTCTTTTGTTCGACCGTGAAGGGTTGCATGCAGCACACCAATGGCCTGACAGGTTCGGCACAAAAATCGCCGAGTTATTCAATCGAGTGCGCAAGCTAGAGGTTCAATTTGCGTGCACGATCGACTAAAATAACCTTTCTGACCAGTAAATTCGGAAAAACGAGCAAAGCACAGTCCGACACCGCTCACTGACCGATTACAGCAGAGACAAGCCGGGAAGTAAAAACTAATGTTATTACCAAAAGTGCCATGCATGGATGCGCTTGCAAAAAATCTCAGGAACGTCGCCATTTCCACCTGAACGATTACCGTCCATATGGATGGTCAACCGGAATTCTACGTTGGTCATGATATTTTCACGACCACGACTCACATCAACAGTCTCTGAAACCTTCTTTCATCGGGTACGTTTTTGGGGCCTACACATTGCAATGTAACGTAAACGCAGAGTGAAATACTGATATGTCCTGAAGACACAATAGGAACCAACAGTACCCAAGAAAGTAATGAAAAGTACAGAAGGGTTAAACAGCCGACCATAAAGGAAAACAAAATGGATTCATTAATCCCTCTTAACATCATAATGGAACAATGAAATTATTTCCTTTCATTTTTCTGAGGTGCAAGCCCCGCCTTACAAGTAAGGTTTTTCTTTTTTTATTGAGGAAAGAAAAAAAAGCAGAAAATCTTATATTTTGACAAGGGCTTTGAGGATAATAACTAGAATTGGAGAGAGATTAAACAAGAAGTTATCACCTCTTTGAGAAATGATCTCTACTTTGTGTTGTCTTCATATATAGTAGATAAAGATTAGAATTAATACATTATTTTGAATGCATAAGAGGAAAAAATTATGCAAGATGATGATGTTCGAGGATTTATATCATGTAAATATTCTTTTGATTTTAAAGCCTTTGATCAATCATGTGATGTACAAATAACTATGTTGGAATTCAATACATAATAATTGCACATGGAATGAAGACAAAGTGCACCACGCATTCAGATACCTACTGAATTTGAGGCATTAAAAGTTCAGTGGATGGATTTTGATTAACTTAACTTTCATTAAAAAATCAAATACTAACCTAAAAAACTACCTCACACAAAAATATTAGTGAATTATCAACATAAAACCAAGATGAAGACTCCAAAACCTAAACGAGACCTTCACATTGAGATATGTTTCACATGTTGCAATGAAAAATGGAAATTATAATAAACATTTTCTGCATGCCCCACATTTTTTTATGTCTCTTCACTCACTAATTAAAGTACAGGTGAGTGAAGTTTTAGAAAATTTTATCTTCTAAGGTGTGAATTTTTATGAGGAGAATACGTTGGTGAGAATTACGTATTGAAGGGAATAACAAAGTATTCCTGATGAGATAAGATGCAATTTCATTTCTTTTTTTAATAATCTAATTGCTTGGATATGTGCACATATTGTTTTAGCTGGGATAAAACTCCACACACGCGAGGACTTTATGAGGTGAGGATAGGCTTTTGCATCCTTTTGGTAAGATGTTGGTACAAATACGGAAGTACCTTTCCTTTGTTTAGCCCTACCCTCAACTTCATGTTAGTATTGACGACCATGTCCATTACATAAGACGTAGTGCATGACAGTTCCAAGCCTTAAGCCAGTAGATGAGAGGGAAGACATTCGTATGATATCTATTCCTGTGTATAATGACCATAACTTTGTGAGGCGCTAAGATGTTCCAAATATTTTTTGGGGAAGTGGTGCTTTCTTTATGGACATCACATCATGAGTTGGTTCTTTTATTGTTAGAGTAGTAGCCCATAGTCTGCGAACTTTGACATTTTCACGCCAACATCTAGAGAACAATTTGGTTGGTGGACCCTTGCCTTGGTGGTTGTCCTAGAAGTCTCTTGAAATCTAGACCACCTGTGAAAAGTGTAGTTAGAAATGTCACGTATCATATGAATAGTGAGATATTATGAGCTCCACTTCATCTACATATCCCCGACTTCTAATGTTAGGTTTATCCAGACTGCAACCGGTCCTGCTGATTGTGCTCCCACTTGTTGCTCCGGACGAACGAAGGAAAATCGTCGGCACCTACCGGCAGATGGCAGTTGAGGGAAGGGAAAATCCGGACATGTTTTCCGACTGATCGAAGTCAGGGAGTAAAAAGTCCCTCGTTTCTGCCGGACCCAAAAAAAATCAACTCTGAAGCCACGGCTGAATGACAAAAGACCAAGGCCGCGGCTGGATGAGCATGAAATACGTTTATATCTATCCTCCTCCTGGACGTGATGTCACCATCCAATTTTCGTCCCTTTTCTCGTCGGACATGGGTGGGGAAATCTAGTTTGTCTCCGGTAATAGTAACCAATGTTATAGCAAACCAGTGACAATTTCCATATTGCGCGTTCAATTGCTTTGCTTTTATGACATTCAACGTAACTCAACACGAAGTTAGGACGAGGGTCAATAAAACGTTTTTTCATGCCCATCCAGCCGCGGCCCAAAACATCGAGTTCCATCGCTTTGAGCAGCACCCACGTCACGTTGCTCTCCTGTGGCGTGCCTGGCAAGGTCCTTGCGGAAGGTAGGAACCAGCAGCTGCGTTGCTTCGCAGTTGCGAAGCAGGCGTGACGTTGTGGCCAGCCCGTCAGGATGCTAAGCCGAGGTTCGCTCGTGTCCTACTCGCCCTTCGTCTCTGCCCCCTCCTCTACTGCGTCGCCTGGCGAGGCTGCTGCGGCAGGGCAGGCGTCCGCAGCCGAGCAGCGGCAGCAGCAGGATGGCGCAGCTCAGAGCGGCCGCGATGTTTCCGGGACTCACAACGGCGCAGCGGAGGCGCAGGGGGAGCAGCAAGTAGCTGCTGCAGCACTGCTGGACACAGAAGGTTCTCGGATGGACGCGCGCCACCCTGAAGAGTGCCGTCCCGCATGTGCGTGCATGCGTTGGCGCTTGAGTGCTCGTTTGCTTGCT
>SZWC01003706.1:62151-85105 GCA_023375785.1 Penium margaritaceum | reverse complement strand
AGTCGAGTCGTGTTGTCTTGTTTTGTTTCGTTTCGTGTCGTTTCTTGTCATGTGGTGTCCTGTCGTGTCATGTCGTGTTGTGTCGATTGTTGTCATGTCGTTTCCTGTCCCGTCGTGTTGTGTGGTGTCGTGTCGTGTCGTGTCGTGTCGTTTCGTGTGCTGTTGTGTCGTGTTGTGTGTTGTCGTGTCGTGTAGTCTGCTGTCGTGTCGTTATGTGTCGTGTTGTGTCGTGTCGTGCCGTGTCGTACCGTGTGGTGTCGAGTTGTGTGGTGTCGTGTGGTTGTGTGTCGTGTTGTGTTGTGCCGTGTCATTTCATGTCATGTCGTGTCAAGTCGTGTCGTGTCATTTTGTGTCATGTAGTGTCACGTTGTGTCATGTTACGTGGTGTCATGTCGAGTCGTGTCAACTCGTGTCGACTCGTGTCGTGTCGTGTCGTGTTGTGCCGTGTCGTGTCGTGTCGTGTCGTGTCGTGTCCTGTCACACCAATTGTGTTGTTTCGTGCCATGTCATGTCGGGTGGCGTCATGTTTAGTCGGATCGTGTCGTACCGTGTCATGTCGTGTTGTAGCTTGTCAAACCGTGTCGTGTCTTGTTATACCGTGTCATGTTGTGCCGCGTCGTGTCGAGCGTCGTGTCATTTCGTGTCGCATCGCGTTGTGTCATGTCGTGTCGTACGGTGTCATCTCATGATGTGCTGTGTCATGTTGTGGTGTCTGATGTTGTATCATGTGTTGTGTCATGTTATCTCATGTTACATCATGTGTCATCTAGTCATGTTGTGTAATGTCAAAATCCCGTAGCGAAAAAACCTAACATAGTAATGACACCGATGCAAAGATCCTAATGAAGTGAAATAAATGAATTGAAACAAAAATTTGTAAGATAACAGTATTTTGTTTTCTAAATTATCAAGAAAAGACCTCTTGGTGTCCTTTCTCATGTCTTTTACATGCACAATGTAACTTGTGGTACATTGGTGAAATTGGTAAAAATAATGTTTGAAAGGAAAGGCTCAAATAATTTTTTAATCATTTTAGTGTTTAAAATTTTAAACTGAAATGTAATCTAAATCAATAATGGTCATACAATGTCAGCTAAAAAAACATTACATGAAGATAGCCTTGAAACTTCACACTGCTAAATTAAGATTAAGATTTAGCGTTAGAACTACAAATAAAGGTTTTTATTACACTAGAAACACAACTATCGTGCGTTTTGATGCAGATTCATCCCCTCCTTTGTCACCCTAGCCGGGAACGTTAGCATCCCTGTCTTGACCGTGGGGTTGATTTTCCTGACGTCTCCCCGTCGCACAACTTCGCTCAAAAAAATTCCACTACACGACAAAAACGCGGGCAGCCAAGCGACCACAATAGGGTTACTATGTAACCCAATAAGCCCCAGCTTGTAAACTAGCCATAAGAGATTTATGGTTTGTCCCCGGTCATAGAGTACTCACAATATTAAACCAGAAGACCGTTAATACCTGGAGGTAGAAGGTATAGGGGCACCAAAATGAGGGGGAAAACCCTCAATTTATCTTTGATAAACGTTAGTTTCACTTTAATAACACATGTCATAATGTTGAGCGCACACATGCTAACATGAGAATTGGAACAAGGTATAATCCATGTCTTTGGCGATCCAAAGGTGTGAAACGTGAAATTATTCATTTTCACTGTTCAATTCGAGAAACATTGACCACACACCGTGGTGGGCCATTAATGTACGAACAATGATGATTGACTCATGAACGTCAGAAATACGTCACCCCTTTCGTATCATCATCAATAGATTCCTCTACGGCTTCTCGGAAAAACACGGCTTTATCAACGTGGAAGAGGAGGTGGATCACCATAATGTCAAGCAGGTACATGTAGGTGACAACAAGAGGCTTGTCGTTGATAGCAAGCAGTCGAAACCACTTTGGCATTCCTTTTAGATTATGCCATGTAAAAATCTTGGCATTCAAGCTGTTGATTAGAAAACAATATTCAGTGCTGAATGGATCAGTGAGCAGTGATAATCAACCGCATGTTACATACTCGATTGTGTTCTTACCAATGTTTGGATTTGCCACACCTTCATGGTTGCTGACTAGTTGAAAGCAACAAATGTTTGCAATGCGGAAGTCCTACGCGATTTTTACCACTACTACCATCGATTGGTAATAGACTATGCCTCATCATCAACATCCCTCTTCACCTTCACTTGAATGAAGAACAAGTTTATTCAAGGATGTAATGAAAAGAAAGGATTCAAACATTTCAAATATTCTCTATCCTTGGCGCCGGCTATGTGATACTTGGATGCAACGACAGACTACATCTTGGCTCTTGGAGCTATTCTGTAACAACAAAAAAAATAGTGGAGAGCAGCCTATCATATAAATATCACGACATTATGAAATCTTGAGCTCCATTACGTAATGCATGAGAAGGAAATTCACAAGTTCACACTCGTATTTAACTTGTGGTAATACTATCTGGAACGATTTTGCTGCATTGTCCACACCGACAATCACAACATCAAACAAGTGAAGAGGCACGCAAACCTCAGCCAGTGATAGACTCCATGGATGGAGGTCCTTGCATCCAAGGAAATCATCGAATACTGACCTTGGAAAGCAGATGTAGTAGCTGTGCTCAGCTGCCAGCCAGAGTTGATTGCTCGGATCAACACGCTGCAAATAAAGCTAGATACCTACATTGTATCGCTGTTTGTACGTGGCTACAAGAAAGAGGGACAAAACAGAGCTATAGTTTGACACAGCACACTGCTGTGGAAGGTTCACCCGCAAAGTCAGCATGCCCTTGAACAAGGAAATTTGGCACATGATGTTGGAAGAGATCCACATCACTGAAATATCCTCTTGGCACAAGAGGATACTTCAACTAGGAAAAAACTTTAGAGAAACTTGTAAAAGAACGGTTCTTGTGAAGATTTGCTCTGAAATCACAACTTTATCAATGTTGTCACTGTACTAACGAGACAAGACCCAACGCATCAGAGCAATGGGTTCGCTCCAACCACCTCCGCCACCAACCAAATACTGGTCGGCTATCTTGGTAGAATTTAGGATATTTTACAATCATAACAAGAGTGTTCCACACAACCTTTCTTCTGGTCGGCCGTTGTGCAAAAGGGCGGACTTTGTTTTGACGACTACCTTGGTAACCTCTGGTGGAACAACATAGTTGTTCCTCCATCGTATCGTACAACTGTACAGAGACCAAACATTGGCAAATTTTTTAACACCTGATTTGTAGATGAACTCTTGTGTTGTTATAAAAGCAACATCCAGCGTTCCACTCACAAATAGTTCAAAACAACGAGAAGACAATCTCAAAGAACATGCTTGTACAACAACCACGAACTACTTGCTCTCATAGCACAGAATGAATGATCAAGTTGCCAACCGCCAAAGTAGCATTCAATCTAACAACATCGGGGACAGGGACAGCACTTTTCAAATTAGTACACGACAGACTAGCAAAAAGTGTGCCTCATAACAACAGCCTTTCAGCTGCATCCCTGATGTAAGTTGAGACTCCCTCTGGGATATATATACTTCTAATCGTGGTGGCCTCCGCGCATGGATAAGCAGGAGACGGATTGCATTTTAGTTCGTGGCCTCCTTGTACCATGTCATCCAATATGCAAATTCCTCCTTCACAGTAGCACTGAAGCAAACATAGCCACCTTCACCTCTCAAAGAAGTGGCACTTTCCGTAGTAGCTCCTCTTCTGGCTAGAAGGGAAGCAGTGACAAAGCCATCGTTGGTTATTATTCCAAGCACCAAGGAAATTGCTACAACTGTGGCAAGGCTGGACACCGGGCTTGGGAGTGCAGGACACGCAAGAAGGAGGAAGTAGATGGTGATGGAAAGAAAGGGGGGAAGGGTGGAAAGGATCCCACCAGTTTGATGGCTGAGTGTACCTCCACCAGAAGGAGGACGATACGTAGGCTAGGGATGTGTGGTCTTGAGTCAGGTATCAATGAGCACACCACACATAAGAAGAGCAATTTCATCTCTCTTGCTCCGTGCAAGAAGAAATCTAGATTCGCTAAGGACAAGGTTGAGGTAGCTGAGGGATTGGTGACAAGCTGGTCACAGTAGATGTTGAAGGAGAAAATTCAGACCTCGGGTTAAAGGGGATAGTCTATCTGTTGTCTATTAAAAAAAACCTTCTTTCCATCTCGAAGATCACTGATCAGTGGATAATGGAATAGAAAAGGCCCAAAAGGAGAAGAACCGTGCTTTTCCCAACCAAGGACATAGCTATCTCGTACTCTGCCAAGAAAGTTAGTGCTCGAGTCCTTCCTGTTGATGGAAAACACTTTCTGTAAACCAAGATAACGACTCAATTGCCGAATCTTCAATAGAAAGTGATGGTAAGGGGAACAATGCCAAGGAGTCTGATGATAAAGGACATGTTAAGGCAGCAAAAGAAGTGGAAGTCGAAGCTCCAAAAGTGAAACCTCAAGTAGAAGAAACGACTAGGAGTAATGGATCTAGCTAGTGCACATGTTGTGATAACCCGTGGTACACGCGCTTTGGAAACATGGCTCATCGCATGTTGGTGCTCATAAGAAAGCAGGAGCTAGGACATGGGTTGGAGCTTGGCAAGGAGGTGGAAGAAGGAATTAGAAATGTGTGTGAAAAGTGCCTTCAAGGCAAGGCCAAGCAAAAGGCTTTCAAGAAGGCCTGCCGGGGCTCAGGTTGTTGGGTCCAAGAGGGTGCTGAAATTAAAAAGGAAATTGGTTGGTAAGATAGAGAAGTACAAGGCCTGGGCGGTAGTAAAGGGGTTCTCTCCGTACCCTGATGTAGAGTGGGATGAGCCTTTGTACCTATGGTGATGTTTGTCTCCATACGCTTAATGCTCATCATCGCTACTTCCAAGAACATGGAAGTCCACCAGATTGATTTCAAGACAGACTTTCATTGGTAAATTTGGTCCTGGAGTTCATCTTGAGCCAATGATTTTTGCATCTTTTGGCTGGTCAATGTTCTCCCATGTGTCATTGTTAGCAATTGACATGAGCTCATACTTGATTTTTATGTCTCATTGCTCTCCCTTGGGTGCTGCAAGCACCCCTTACATGTTCATTGGTTCTGTTGTAGCTTCCATGATGTAATGCACCATGCTAGCCCAACGGCCAATTGCCATGTCGTCATCCCATTCCATCGTGTTTTACTGCATCGAGATAGGTCGGACACTTCTGGTGACGCTGGCTGCTTATCATGGTCCTACAATTCTTCAGACTCTTTTCAGTTAGCTATTGTGCCTTGCACTCCATCACCACCTGCATCTTCTGCATTCCCCTTGTGTGCCTCAATAGCACAAAACTCTAAAAACATGTTGTCAACATCAACATCCGCTGGCTCCTTCTTAAGGTCGAGGAGGTTGAACCATTCCGCATCCCACCATGCCCACAGTTTTATTGCTGTTGTTGTAACTCTACTACTCATTGAACTTGAGGGTACGACTGTGGATGATCTCATCCTTGCTCATATCATAGAGTACGTACGACTTATGTGCAATCTTGTATTAAAGGAGGAGGCAGTCATTCGTCCATGGTTGTGGATAATTTTGTGCCATGATGTTGTTTGCATCTTACAACCAAAATCCATCAGGTGTGCCACATTTGGGTTCTGCATGCTTCATAACCACTGCAGTGCCTAATAGCTGTTATTTTCCTCCAGAACCATTGTTAGGAAAAGCCCAACGGTGTAGCTTGCAATGAGCACTGCTTTTGTCCAAAAAATTAGTACAAATCGTGTATCCACCAGCATGGGATGTACCATATTCAGTAGTGTCTGATGTTTTTGCTTTGCCACACCATTACATTATGACGAGTAGGGGATCATATGGTCCCGCTTGGTACTCTACTGCTACAGCTACCCGCTGCAACCCATGTGCTCAGCCATTTTCATTACGGAGGGCCATGACCTCACGGCTAGTTTCCTTGTGGCTATCACCTTGCGTTTCCACTTGATAATTTTCACTAGAACGTTTCTGCTGTATTTTTCAATGAAGATACCGTACCGATAAAGTACCATAGTTTTCCTTTTGACACATTTTGATTGGTCCCTCACGTTATCGAACACAACCTTGAACAGATCCTGGGCGTGCGTGCTCTCACGGAATGGCTCACGTCTTGCTTTACATCAGATTCAAGGCTCCCAATTCTTGTGTATTGTTGTATTTGATGCCTGATCTGCTCTACCAGAAATGGCAAGGCCATGCGTTATTTGCATTTCAACATTTCCTTCAGGATTACAGACAGTGATTTCGCAAGATGTTGGTGACAGAGCTCTAGACAAGCTTAACCACTTTTGGCCAAGTTGACAGCGAACTCTAATGAGTTTGCTCCTTCTTCTGCTGTGGCAATCACCTTGGTCTTCAAAACTGAGACACCGTCCTCGTGCTTTGCCTCCTGCATGACCTCACCATTTCCATTCATGTGCGCTAGGACGTCTTTCCTACGGAAGAGCACATATCATCACTGATCTTTCAAGCGGCTCACACTCAATGACATGCTATACATCAGGGATAATACGTAGTATATTCTTACCACCCAGCACCATCTCAACCTCTGTATCCATTTGGTTGGCTGCCGGCTCAACATTTTCATTTGCGACCACCATAAACTTGGTGTATTGGACGACACCTACCTTCTCAACCTGGGTGTGCTCCTCGGTGCTAGAAACTAGGCACATCTCATTGGAATGCAGTTGCGGTTGCAGTAGCGGTTTTTGTTACGGTTGTATGTCTTCTTGCCGTTGACGCCTCTGTTGTCCATGTATGATCATCAATTGGCATCATGTATGGCCCTAGAATCATGTAATCAATAAACATAGTGTTGAAAATTGTGTTGGAAAGTTAATTAATCAATGAGCATGGATGGCTCACAAAAAAATCCCTTCAAATTATTCTTTTTTGTTCTTTCAAACACATAAAATATGGATTGTGCATGAGAATCCTATGCACAGGTCATCATTATGATACGTGGTAAAGGTGAAGAATCAAATAAATATATTTTTGCACCATGATGAGAGAGAGTGTATGATTTTGGGTTGATTGACAATACTTCTTGCGACGAACCTTCACATCCTTAAGGCTTTCATGGGTCTAATGGCCTTCCTTGCCACGGTTGTACAATACACTCATGATGATACCCTTCTTTTCGCTGCCCTTACCACTGCCTCCTGTGCCTCCAACACATTCCTTCTATGAGGGTTGATGAGAATAATTAGGTTCTCCTGTAGTTGCGGCATTGTACCTTGTTGCAAACGTATACAACGATTGTGCCATATATACCATTACCTGCTACCTACCTTCTCAAGAAAGTAATGAGCGGGTCATAACAATTAGGTGGAGCCATGAGGAGGACCACCTCCTAGAACTTCATTGTGAGATGAGTGACTCAATGCATGGTGGTGATGAAATCTTCATCCTCCTCAAGTCTTGCATTTGGAGTTTCTTCATTCCAAACTTTTTGTTCACAAATGATTTGGACTAAAAGATGGAGTAGAGACTTTTCTATGATTTGGCTGTCAATATGGAGCCTTGGAGGAAGCCCCATTGTGTCTCAGAGGTAGAAGAGACCAAGAGAATAAGAACATCCCCTTTTATTTTTGGAAAATACCTATTTCTCCATGCCTGTCACTTGTGTCTGATGTAGAACCTTGATATCCTATATAAGGTTGAGCAACCCCTTGAGAGTGAGGTGGATCTTAAAGCACCAGTGCCAAACTACAAAGTCAGCTCTTCTGAACCACTGGATGGATTATGGCTCCCCCTCTTGTGCCATGTGTACAGCGTCTTGCTACTGGGTTGTTAGGGTGTCATGACAGGGCGTCCGGAATGGTTCTCCCTTCTGTAGTGGAAGTTATGAATGTTCTAAGAGATGGTCAGGACTCTGAGTCCAAAACCCGGTCATAGAATACTGTTCTAATAAGCCCTGACTGTTATGTGAGGTTCACGGTTCGATGATGTAAGATTTTGAGTCAAAGTGTGCACTTTCTGCTGTCATGGACGTTTTTCACGGGTCCATGAATGAATTCCTTACTCAGAGAGAATTACTTTTACGGATTTCAAGCACATCTGAATGACTGAAGGTTCCGGATGAATTTCAGTTGAAAATGAGAGGAACAGACACATGTTGAGCAACCATATTTAGGGCCACTTGATACCTTTGCAGCACACCGAAATGCACAAAGTTTGTCCAAGTATAGTCCAATTTATGCCTGCTAAAGCACATATCACGCACCTACAAAAAGCTACCTAATGCCGCCTGTTGTTCCCTCACATAATGCCACGTTCACTTACATAAAAAAATGCCCTTTTGGAGGTTCTCAACTGTTATGTGATACACCGTAGTCCTGCCAATTGACAAAATACTATGTTTTGTTTCCTCTTCATCGGTGTCCAAGGATGTCTTTGACCTTGTACTCCGTGCCCTTGTCTACTTCCACACGTAGTGGTAAAGCTATGTTTCTGCCGGGGAAGTACTTGCTTGAGTCTGGGTAGGGTTTGAGATGTCTGATGTGGAACGCCGGGTGGATAGCCATGCTGTTGAAAAGGCAAAGCTTAGCATTAAAAAATGTCCTCATCTCCTCAATAACCACTTAGGTTCAACCACTCAGGTTTGATCTTGAAGTAACCCTGTCCTCGTAGCTTGACGTTCATGAAGCTGAGCAATGTGTGATCACAGACGTTGTTTTTCGTGTCTCATATGCTTGTCAGCAGCTTGTTTTATCACTGCTTGATTCTTTACGAGCGCCTAATGTGAGTTGTCCTAGATGCTACAAACGTCTTCCTGTTAGGTGACAACTACAGGTTTGTTGCTTGAACTCTGCAAGCCTGTTAAATCTGTGATTCATCTATCCTGAAACACCTCGAAAGGTTGTGTGGATCAAGGAGCTGTATGCAAGCTGGGCAGTTGGTAGTTTGACTGTCTAGTCAATGTCGTACAACTTTTCTTAAAAATTGTTTTCATAAGCTTGTGATTTGTTCACCCGGTTAGCCCTTTGGTCCAAGGACGTAAAGCCATGGATAGCTGGATTCAACGTAGCGAGTTATGAGCTCCCACCATTATCTATCGGTAAACTGCACATCTCGGTTGCTAGTGATGGAGTAGGGGACGACATATCGTTGGACTACATTATGGAGAAACAATCTCAGTGTTCCCTTGGCATTCACTGTTTTTATAGTCAAAACAAATTATTATTCTTTTAAAATCTGATTGAGAATCACAAAAATTGTTCCAAACCCCTCCGGTGTCACGGGTCTTGAGATATTTCATCACACGGTGACCCGTACGGACGACACATCGTCGTCATTCCAAGTAGGACCGCCACATCTTGAACATGTTTATGAACAACAGTATTACCTTTTTGTGCACCATATAATTTAGCCCAAGTATTTTTCTCTGCTTGTTGTTGTCTTGGAGGGGAACAAATTTAGTTATTTGATCATATCTTTTGGTGGCTAATATGTAGTCCATCATTGGATCTACCACTTGGAAGGTTGGTGCCAAGGTTATAGTGTTTCTCAAAAAGGTGAACATTTCATGTTCGTTGTCATCTCATCTCTGCTCTGTGGTTTTACGAGTGAGATTGGAGGGAGATGCTGACACTTCGGTGTAATCCAATACATCGATGGCTCTATTTACCGAATCCCAAAAACTTTTGGACGTCTTGAATATTGGTGAGCGTCAGCCAATGCGCGACTGTCGTCACCTTTTTTTGTCCATCATGATTCGTTCACCGTTGATGATGAGGAGTAGGAATTGATCGAAGAATGACTGGAATTTTACTTTGATACCTTTTTTAAAAGTTCTTTGATAATATTTAAGGAATTTTCAGAAGTTTCCATTGTGCTCCTCCCTTGTGCGGCTGCATACCATGATGTTGTCAAGGTACAGTTGAGATATCTTGCTCATTACCACCATAAATATCATCGGGGAATTAGTGAGTCCTAATGACATATACGTGAACTTAAAGTGTACTTCGCGGGTACGGAACATCATCTTCTTAATTTCCTTACCAAATACACGCATCTGACAATAACCGCTCCACAATTCAATTTTGGACTACTTTTTTGCTTCTCACAGTTGGACAAGTTATTTATTCTCGTGAAAGGGGGAAGCAGCTCTTCATCGTGAAGTTGTGCAACGCTCAACAATCCATCCACATACACATTTCAAAGGGTGTCCATGTTGAAGAAAACTACCGAAGTTGCATAGGATGATGTGGATAGGTAGATAAAACCTTACCAAAATATCTCAAATAGCTGGCGTTTTAGCTTGGACACCTTGTGGTTCTTCATCCACTAGGTCCTTTTGACGACTGGTTTTCTACATGGATTTAGCTAAATTTGATGGTGGACGTTAAGGGACAAAGGTAAGTCTTGGAACATTCTGTCAGGAAACATCCTTCAAACGCCTTGATGTGTGGTTCAAACCCTTCTTGTATGCCTACAACCTTCACTCCCAATGAGCAATTTCCAAATTCAATGTCGAACACAACCTTCTGCAAATCAAACTACATGCTTATCTATCTACGGTGAATTGCTCATGTAGTCGTTGGAGGTTGTATGGTTTGTTCAACTTCTTGCTCAACTTTTCAAAATGTGTAGGAACTCAGTGCACCAATCATCTTAGCTCTCTTATGGAGTAAGCACAACTTTCCATGTCAAATATAGTTCATCTGATGTTGAAGTTGCTTCATAAGAGCCGAACGCTAATTTCGAATTATCAATGTGCAATTCAGCAAGCATTTCAGGGAAAATTTTCCCAAAAGGTGCCTTGAAAGATGAATATAGTGAATAGCCTCTGCCTACTCACACATTCCCAGACACGACCTTTGAGTTTGGGATATTGGATGGCTTTGGAAGTGCCAGCCGGATTTTGAGTTCACTTGAGGTCCTCTTGGTGAGTGGTTCTTCCCGAGCGTGAGTTGTTTGAACATATGACAGCTGGAGCTCTCGAGTCCCTACAGCTTCCGTGGATGACATCATTCATGCAAGTCAATCAGCAAGTGCCTCCTCCCATCCTACCAGGTGTCATTTCAAAGGGCATCTGCAGGATTGAGGGATTCACCAAGCTCGAGGGATCCGTCACGGGATTGGGCGTCAAGGTTATTATTGCTGCTCCATCTGTAGTGAAGCCTGTCACTGTTACTACCGCATGGACTGCTCGAAGAGCATCGTGAATATTTTTCTACCATCCCTCCATCGCTAAAGTTTTCGTCAGGTTATGAATGCTTATCACTAAGTCCACTCGCTCCTTTCACCATCATCTTCGCGAGGTTTGCGATTTTCTCGACGACGGAGATGCGCGGAAGACTTGTGCACGGTTTTTGTGTAGGAGTGGAGTCGTCAACTGCCCCTCTAGCGCTCTTGTTCTATCTGTCATGTGTTATGCCGAGAGAAACTTAGATGGTGAACACGTACAAGTTGCACTCAAGTCATTACTCAAGCTGCACTTGAGTAATTTATTTTTTGCATGAAGTGCACTTTGATGAAAAGGGTGGGAACTGTCGAGCGCATATATTAAAGTGCACCAAGAAGAATGAGGCACTCCTGAGGTTTAAGGTGCTTGCGTCGAGTGACAGGTGCAATGCTACATTGTGAGTGGCTGCTTCTTTAACGCTTTAGAGAATTCAGATGAATAATAACTTCACATTGATACATTTTGTGATCGTTGTGTTGAATGTTCTAGAAAGTGGCTGAGCTTGTCAGATTCTTGCAGAACCAAACACCGGAGGTCAGGAGCAGGTGGTCAAAATATTCTTGGAGTGAAAATCCGGAGGTTGTCATGTTGTGGACCATGAATGTAAGGACAGACATGCCCGCGTACGAAGTTTGGGGTAATGTGAGGCATCGAGTCCAACCCACACCCGCTCGTCTGAGGAAATGAGAGAAAAAGGGGCTAAAAGGAACAAGTTCGCATTCATGTCTGATGTGCACACTGCTCCCTTCTTTGAACTTATGATGCGTTCCTGTATCACTGAATTCCGTATTCAACAATGTTTCGCACCCGCCACATAGGCGTTGCAAGCTGACATGGCCTCAAGCGAGCTGACTGGACCAGTTGTGAACTCGCCAAGAACTTTTGCGTGACTTGCGAAATGTTTGTGCACTTTTGGTTGTGGTTGAAGCCTTCATCTTTCAGTGAAGCCGAGTCCCAAGGTCTGAAGCGGCTGATTTCACTGAAGGGTTATTGTCGAATTGTGAGTGACGTCGAGATTGGACCACTGAATTTCAGCGATGTTAAGGGATGTTCAAAAACACGTTCTAATAAATCTCTCGGATGTTATTGGTGGATTATTTTTGCATGAAATCTTTAATTTTGAACTTGCAAACGAAATTTTTTGAACCGATGTGCACCTCGCATCGGACCGCACTGCCGGGTCACGATCCTCCCAGCTCAATGCCTGCCATGCACAAAGCTGGTCGAGGTAGGTGCACTTGTGCGAGAAGTCGGGTGCTCGGGTTCAAACCTACCTATGCCCGAAACTATGGATGAAGTTCCTCGAATTCCACAAAGGGAGGGAAAAGAAAGGAAGAAGGCGGTTAACACACGATAGATGAAAGAAGTGATTGAAAGGGGGAATGAATGTCATCTTCCTTCATGTATGCGAAAAACAGGGCCAGATCGTTGAATACTGAATTCTGTGATACAGGAACACAGCATTAACCTTGACAGGCGCTAGTTCAGCAGTGAAGGGTGATGGCGTCACTAGCACGCTGGCGCCCGGTGTGCATTCTGGCATCCACGCAGAGGGGAGCGGCAGAAGCAGCCCTCCCCAGAGCGTACCACTGCTTTTCGCGGTGGAAGGTCGCGCTTGCTGCGTTTGGTCAGTCGAAGAGCTCCTGTCTTCGCCAGACTGAGCGGCTGCCTCCACCAATTTCGCAAGTCCTTCCATGTCTGAAAGTTCAGCAACAGCGTTTTCCCGCGGCTCCTGGCTCTGTGACAGTCGCAGCAGCCGGAGCCTGTGATGCAGCCTACCGTCACGTAAGAACCTCAGTACCTGCCTCTCGAAGGGTTGTTGGATGGTCAGCTGTAACCTGCGGTCCGGCGTGGAGTTGCCGTACATGTGGATGGCTTCTAGTCTCTCCTGGCTGGCATGATCCAGTTTTGGCAGCACGCAGGAACTTGGCGAGGGCAGCCGGAGGTGAGAGGCTTCGACTGTATCCGCAGGGGATCAGCACTAATAGTGTGAGGTAGTTGCAACCTTAACTTGGGCTGGGCTCCATGTCAGATTGTGGCATAATCCGCCACTGGTGACAAACTGATGGAATACTCTGTCACTGATTGCTTTGTCATCTTCAACTTCTGCAATCGATAGCTGCTTTTGCTTTCTGCCTGTTTCAACTCATTGTGTTTTTCCCTTGTCCAGGCAATGACAGTCATGGGGAACAGTGGCCGGACCACGACCAACTGCAAGAAAATCCATGGCATCAGCAAGGTCCAGAGGAGCCACAGCAAAGGGTACACCAACGCTACAGGCGGCCTCCGCAGGCGCAGCCGCTCTCCCAACTTGGACGACGGCAGCCTCAGCATCAGCAAGTAAAAGCAGATGATTTTGACCAGGAGCAGCAACCACAGAGGGCTGAAGAGGCTTCAGTCGAGGACCGAGAAATCTCTGAAGCACGCAGCTATGCACTTCGACTTGTAACAGCCAGGTCTGTGTTCCGTTTTTCTGAATTTTTTTTTAGGCCCTTCAACGTCTTCAATGTGCCAACACATGTTTGTTCTCACAGGGGACCTGTTCTGCAGTGACTTTGCAGGCCTGCATGCTGTCGTGCATCACTGCGTGCTCGAAACAGCCATTGTTAAAAACCTTATGTCTTGGCACGTGACGTCTGACCTGCTGGCTGGATGAAACACCGTGAATTCCAGACGTGCACAGGATCTTTCTGGTGTGCAGGAACCTTGCCTTGTCCATGTACTTTTGCATGCAGCCTTTGCGTCCACTTTTTCCTGACTTGACTGGAACGCAATGCATATGTGTCCCCTTGTGTCCTGTCTACAGGATGATGACAGAGGCAGTGCTGCAGAAGAAGCTTGTTGCAAGGGGAGTGAGGGGGGATCTGATCCCAGGTGTGCTCCAGTTTGTGCAACAGATGTAAGTGCTTTGCCTCTCTCATTTCTGATATTCCATTAAACCGGAGGGGGCATAGTTTGGCAGATTTCCATTGGCTGGCAACCAACAGTTTTCAGTTTTTCATGCTGACCTCCGCATTCCTCCTTCGGTCCCTCCCCGTCTCTTTGATCCCTCCTGCCTTGGTCTTTTCCGGCAATGTCTACCTTTCTTTTCTGACTGCTCGTTTGGTCCCTGTGCCTTTTTCTTTTCCCTCTGCAGTGGACTGCAAAACGATAAGACATACGCAGAAGCGTATGCTTCAAGTAAGTTCCGCGGGAGCAGCTGGGGACCGGCACGCATTCGCATGGTGGGTTCATTCATATCCATGCTTTTTGTAAAGTCGTTGTCATTGATCCAAAGTTTTTTTTACTGCTATCGAGAAGGTTCGATGCTCTTGGTTAGTCCTTTCATCCTGCTTCCCCGTACCCTGCTTACTGGTTCTCTTAGCTTCTGGCAGCTCAGCTAAAGTCTGTACTGCTCGTTTTTCTAATCCTGTAGTAGAAGCTCTCTCTTGCGATTGGCAGGAACTGCGCCGTAAAGGCATCAAAGAGAAGCTGATTGAGGATGCAATTCAGCAAACATTCAATGACGAAGAGCTGGGCAGCTTTACTACCACACATTCCGTGGCAACTGCCGCTGCCACCAAAGTAGGCACTTTCATGTACAGCAGGCCGATGGAGCAACATACAAGGCACTCCGATCTGGATGGTGTCAATCATGGAGGGAAAGACACTCCAATTGTTGAAGGCATGCAAAGTTGGATCAAGCAATCTCCGAACGAGTCAGAGGTCGATGAAAAGGTACCGGTGGGGTTTTCATCCGACGCTTGGCACCGGCTACGGATCGATGCCAAGAAAGCATGGACTCGCACCTTTCGAGCATCAGATATTGTAGGAAGTAAGAGGCGCTTTATCGGCTGGCTACAACGGCGAGGCTACAGCTGGACCGTAGTTTCAGCGCTATTGAGCGAGGTGGCTGTCGTTGACAATCACAAAGTGGAATAGTGAGACCAAGGTTACGAGCTGTGCAGTGTTGATGTCAGTCAACACTTTGTTTGAAGTGAGGATGTGACCCTCACTCTTAGCATTACGGTGGAAAGTTCGCAGTATGTGGTGCATTGTTCCCGTCCGCGAGCACCATTCACATTGCTTGACACGGGAGGAAAAGGGCATGCTAGTTAGTGGACTCAAGCTAGTTTGGAAAAGCACAGCCTCGAGGTGGTACATGGCAGTGCAGGGCAAGAGAAAGCAAGGGAGACTAATGAGCAGCATGGTGCTATTCACACCTCCAGGAGCAGCACCTGTTGCGAAGAAGTTCGAGCCATGGCCCCTTGTGTATACTTGGCCATCACACTGCTTCTAATGCTTCTAGTTTGTTCTTTCTTGGCTTTCGACCGTTGGGGAAAAACCCCTTTGCGGGTCAGGTCAATTTCTGCCACCAGCTCAAAGAGTGAAGGTTATTGACCATTGCTCGATCGAGCGCAAGTGCTCATGGCCGCGTTTTTGTCAAGCAGCGCTTGCGCTTCTACTCGTTGACATGAGCTTGTTCATTCACTTCTCATGAAGCAAGAAATGAATAGACGACACTTGCAACAGCTTGACATTTGCAACCCTTGCAACACTCGCAACACATGCAATACTTTTGAGCACTTAGACACTGCAAAGGACAATTGTACTTGGTGGAAAGATCATCAGAACATGCAAACAAGTGCTCAGAAGAGATCTAACACTATCGATGCTCATAATCTTTTGGAATGACTTAGATGTGAAGATATCGTCGAAGCCACACTTCTGTAGCTGGAGTGGTGCAATAGATGCATGGCATTCCAAGAGAGGGTTGACGCCGTGAATCCGGTTTAGCTGGAGTGGTGAAAAAAGTGACGAGTAACGAGCTACAAAGGGGTTAGGTGATAGCGAGTAGCAAGCAGCGGGATGACGAGCGGGCGGATGGCAAGCCCAATCTCGCTCGCACCCACGGCAAGCAAGATCCGAACCTGGATCTCAACCACGCAATAACCTGCATGCATGCAACCTATCAAACCCGGAAACACAACCCCGACATACACCCCAGTCACACTAGGAATCCTAGCGTCAACGATAAATCAGGTCATGGAGGCACGTGCTAGGAGTCACTGTGAGTGTGGCTCAGGATAATCGGCACGTGCATAATCATGAGTTGGCACCACACGAGCGGTGATGTCAGCGCCAGTGTCACTCTAGCATCAATCACCTGCGTCAATGCAGGGAGTGTGCAACGAGGCCAGAGGTCACAACGGATCTGTGGGACACAAATCAACACTCCCTCATGACCCAAAGCCGACGCACATTGACACGAACTCATAGTCACGAAAACGTGTCATAAGGAGTGATTCAAGACTGTACACACACTAAGAACAATTAATCACCCAGGATCACCACGTGGACACAACAGCCCAACAGAATGGACAGTTGCCTCGAAGACGTTATTGCTGAGTGCCTTCGGCAGGAAATCAGCTCGCTGCTGTCGTGTATCGACCCAGATGACCCGGACATCACCTGCAGTAATGCGCTCACTCACAAAATGATGCTCAACATTGATGTGCTTCGTGCGTGTGTGATGCATGCCATCGTGTTCAGCAATTGCCTTGGTGCTTTGGTTGTCACAGCGCAACGTGATGCGGCGGATGGGAACGCGCAGTTGTTGCAGCAAGCGACACAACCATACACTCTCGCAGGTGCCTGCACTTAGAGCAACATACTCAGCCTCACTGGAGTTGCGTGCCACGCAGCCATGCTTACCACTCTTCCACGATACAGCTGTCCCTCCAACGAGAGAGAAATAATCGGTACGGCTGCGTGCATCAGTGTCATGCGCCCAGTCGCTGTCGGTATATCCATCCACAACGAGTGATGGATGTGCACAATAGCACAAACTGATGCGAGCAGTGGAGAGGGCATACCTGACAACACGTAGTGCAACCTCCATGTGTCGGGCTCGAGGAGCCTGGGAGAACGGGGCTAGGAAGTTCACAGAGAATGCTACATCTGTCTTTGTCGTGGTCGCTAGGTACATCAGTGACCCAATGACACAAAGATAGTCCGTCACATCGACAATCTCCCCCAGCTTAGACACATCCAGTGTCTTCTACAGTCTCTGACCCGCTGGGGTCATGGACGTAGACGCAGTGGGTGTGGACTCCAGCAGCGAGGCGAATCGCTCCCCCAGGCTGCAGACATATGCAGCCTGGTGAACATGGAGTGTCCGACGAGAACGATCGCGCTCAAGCTCCATGCCCAAGAAGACGCGTATAGGTCCAAAGTCTTTCATTTCCTACGTAGAGTATAATAACGTCTTTACCGCCTTGACAGTAGCCTGACTAGGCGACGCTATCACGAGGTCGTCCACGTAGACAAGAACAGCGACGAACGCGGCAGAGGGCAGACTGACAAAGAGTGCAGGATCCACTGGAAGTGATCTCTTGGTTCCAGCACCGAGGCGACTGCTTCAGGCCATAGAGAGCCTTTCGCAGCCGCCAGACTCGGTCAGTACTGTCGGAGAAGCCAGGAGGCTGGACCATGTAGATCTCCTCATCCAACTGCCCGTGGAGGAACGCATTGCTCACATCCATCTGCTCCAACTCCCAGTCGTGATGAGCGATGAGACTCAATAGTGCTTTGGTAGTGGTATACCGCCCTACTGGTGCAAACGTCTCATCAAAGTCGACACCGGGGACCTGGGGGAACCCCTTTTCCATGAGTCGTGCCTTGTCTTTGTCGAGTGCACCGTTGGGCTTGTACTTGCGCCAAAAGACCCAACGAGCATTGATGGCTTTGCGTCCTGGCGGTAGATCGACAAGCTCAAAGACCGCATGCTCATCAAGGGCATTGAGATCGTCACACATGGTAGCCTCCCACTGTTGGACGTCAGAGGGTATGCGGGCTTGACGCACCGTGGCCGGCTCAGACGACAAGGCACTGGTGGCGCACGTAGCGTGACACTCGGCAATGCTACTCAAGACAACAGCTTCAAACGCCCGCTCATGCTCTGAGGGAAGGAGTGTATAACCGAGGGTGGAACTGGGATGGAACGATCCTAGTAGCCAGGCCTAGTGCATCCATGCCGGTAGTGAGAGTAGGCCAGGGGAGAGGTTGCGATGGAGGGGGGCGTGCCGAGGTCGTGGAGGTGCTAGAGCGGTTGAGGAGGGCACGAAGACGCCCACCCCGGACGAAGGGAGAGACTCGAGCAGAACCCGTGGAGACGTGCTGCGGCGGGTCAGACATCCAGATGGAAGAGGCCGCCGGTGAGGGGACACTGGGAGGTGTGACCGGGCTGGACGGGACATCAGGAGATGAGGCAGACTGGGCAGAGTCGGTGACCGGAGAGGATGGTACGTCAGAGGAGCTGGCGTCAGAGGATGAGGACACTGAGAAAGTAGGGACAGGTGCGGACGACGAGGACTGAGACGAGGAATTAGACGAGGGTGAGAGCAACGGTGCGGCAACAGGGACTGTCGGACCGGCAGGACCGATTCTCCCCCCCCTCCAGCAGAGAGAGAGGGAGGAGGGAGGAGTCGCAAGATAGACGACGGAGGTCCCGGAGGAAGACGGACTAAAAACGGACGGACTAGAGCATCGCGATACTCGATGACACGCTGGCGGATAGGGTCCCAGAGCCTCCACGCTTTGGACTGCGCAGAGACCCCGAGAAAGGGGCACAGATGACCGTGAGGAGACAGCTTCCTGTCACGTAGGTCCTCTAAAAGCCAGACAGAAGCAATATAACCCTAGACTCTAGCCAGACGAAGATCGGCTTGTTGACCATGCGAGCGCTCAAATGGGGTGACAATGCGGGACAGGGGGTAGTGGAGAACACGGTTCCACACCCACGTCATGTAGCACATCCCCTAGAATGCAAAGAGCGGAGGCAGACCGGATTCAGAAATTTTCGTGCGAACACCGCCGGCAAGCGTCTAGATCCAACGCTCAGAGACACTGTTTGGTTAGGATGTGTAGGGAGTGGAAGTCTCCAGACACATCCCATGAGACTGGAGTAGGCGAGCGGTGGGACCAAGGAATTCACCGCCACGGTCGCTGCGAAAGACGCGCAATGACCGTTGATAGGCACGCCCATCCTGAGCAAGCCACGACTCAATGAAGGAACAAACGTCGCTCTTTTGTCAAAGAGCGAAGACCCAACGAAAGCGAGAAAAGTCATCAGTAAGGAACAAGACATAACGACCAATATTACCAAGGAGGTCATGAGGCAGGGGCCCCATGACGTCTGCCTGAACACGATCAAGGGGATGTGAGGAGTGAGATTCAGAAGGAGAGAAATGAGAGTGATGCATTTTCCCCTGTGCGCAATCAAGAGAATCAGTAAGGCAAGGGATAGGGAAGGTAGAGGGCGAGAGGCCTAGAGCAGGCTGGAGGCGAAGCATGCTGTGAATGACATTTGTGTGGACATGACCAAGGCGGCGATGCAAGAGACGGAGGAGATCAGGAGTGAGAGAGGGGACAACGTGAGCAAGAGCAACACCGAAGGGAGGAGCAGAGGGGACGTGCAAGGGACCACGATAGAGTTTGCCACACTTCACGCCACGGAGAATAGCACGCCTAGAAGAACGAAGACAGACAGTTCCCACACCACGACTAGAAGTGAAGTCCATACCTTGATCATCCAGGGACGATACAGACTGCCACCTGACTCCATCCACAACAATAATGAGTCAGGTGGCAGACTCATTTAAAGCTCAGACTAGGGGCATTCCTCATCCAATCCACGAAACAAGGGGCAGATAACTTTTTGTTCTCTTCCCTCAATTCCTCCGACCAATGGTCAAGGATGATGCTCCGGATCACGGCATAGGCGGTGAGGGAGCAAATAGGGACGCCAATGGAGCGGAGACACTCGAGCTCGACAACGACCTTCTCAACAAAGGCCGGATGACGATTGCAGAAGCCACAGTGTCCACGAACACTGGGATCGAACGTCATGTTTGCTGTCCCCTTGGCGATGGGATCATCATGTGCTCGTGACGTCATCTATAGAATGTGATCGTGCGAGATCTATGTACTTCGCAGAATGGTGCTTGGCGACAACTTGTCGCAGACATTATAAATGCTGTGGCTGCGCCAAACCTGTAGTAGGTGTTAGAGGGCAGCATGGAAGTTGCCGAAGTTCCCAGATTGTGTATCTACCTCGCCGTTTTGCGAGTTGCAGCATGGGAAAAGAATTTTTGGGGCTTGGCCATTTGGACGACGATGCGCCAACGTTAATTTGAGAACTTCGTGTGGATAGAACTTGGCTTGCGACTCCTAAAATGCTCATAGAAGGCTGCATGCGTGGACAATCTGGTTTGCGCTTGAAAACATGCTTGCGGAGTGGGGGACGTGAGGCATTGCGGATGATGAGCCCATTGCATTGATGCAAGGGGTTGGACGCGTGTGCACCTACTGAAGTAGGAAGTGACGGTATTAAGCTCCATGAGGGTGAGTGGGTGAGGGTAAGTGTAATTTCGTTGACAATGCTGTCAACTGAGACGCATGGACCCTTTTGCAGTGCACATGGGGTTCTGTGAGGGTGGGATGCGTGGTTTGCGATTCCACCAAGAAGGCCACCCTTCGCAAAAGTGGTAGCCTTGAGGAGCCGTGCTCATGGAGGGCGTTGTCTGTCGCGAGTGAGGGCAGCATCTCCACAAAGGACGAATGTCGCGTGGACTTCGATGACGTCCAAGTGGGGGCGACCGTTCACGTGCTTGGTCGAGTTTGAGAGAGCAGATTGAGGCGTCGCAACTCCAAGTTAAGATATTCTTGCATGAGAGGACATGATACGTCAAGCTTGTTTCAAACTTTACTGGAGTAAAAAATAGGATGCAAAATTTGAAAATGTATAAAACTTGGTACCACTACTTTGATTAGTTATTTCATTCATACGGTAATAGGAATGTTGGAACCAAAAGTTTTCAATGCCGCTTGGTACATCTACACGCCTTTTCACCTTATTTTGTGTGAGCCATGGGCAGAAGCAAGATCCACGGCGGCAGATAAAGTCATTCCAATACTCCCTCACACTTTTCAGGAACACATCATGACCGTTTTTGCTTTATCCCTTTGCAAAACTGTAAGGGGTCCCGTGCGACATTGAAAGAATTGGAGGATGACTTCACTAGTTACTTCCTCAAAACTACATACCTCATAAAAGACACCGCTGAATATTTACCAGCTCCAGATTCACCCTCTGGTGTAGAGATCCTCATATGTACCTGTCTGCATAATGTTTTAGTTTGGGAGCCGGGTGCAGTTCCCGGGCCTGTGCGGCACTTAGGTATCCTCCCCGCTCCATTCGATTACGACCAGGGGCAAAAACGTTCATGTCTGACTGCGCGCATTTACGCGCTGCGCAATCCCTTGGGAATGGCTTTTGGATCCGCTATTGGCCGCCATCTCCAAGCGCTGCGCCCGTGGCCGCGTGGATGCGCGATGAGCTGACGTCACGTCACGCACCCACCTCCAATCTGAGACCCTGGTTCACTGGTGCCGACACTGGTTCACAGTAGTCATTGCTCTGCTCGGCAGACGCTCTACCCCTGGTTTCCATGTTTGTCGCTCACCAGGAGTTGGTGCGGGAGCGGGCAGGCCACTGAGCCATCGCCCTGTCAGACAGACGAACGTGGAGCTAGGCTGCGAGGAAGGGAGCCAGTGGAGTGGGCCGGTGTGGGCCTGAGTGGTTCAACGCGGGGTAGAGCGTTCTGGCACAGGCAGGTTGTGAGGTTGGGATTTGGAGCATGGCCGCGCGTGGCGCTCCGCAGCCACTACGGCCACTCTGCAATTCAACCGCCCGACCCACGACTGCCATTGCATGTCCGTGCAGGGATCTGAACCTTCACACGCGATCGCCGCACTCCACATTGCCAGCGTCATCATTCTTGGCGCCGTTGCCGCTCACCGGAATGAGAACGATCACAAGGCCCCTTATCGCCGCACATCCGCATCCAGCCCGTATGCCGCAGTACCACCACCGTGCGGCCCTGAGCGGCGGGTCCTCGTCCCGTTTCGGCCTGAGCGCTGTGAGCCCGCGTTCTTTTCGCCTCACTTCTCCTCGACGGCCTGACTCTCCGCGTCCGAGCTCTCCCCCTCCATGCCCGAGATCGGCGTCAACAGCCCTTCATGCTTCAGCAGCAGGCGGAGCTGCTCTTCCCAAGGCGGGCGCTTGCTGGTCGCAGCCTTCAAAGCGCAGAAGCTGCGCGCTTGCGACGACTCGTGCGAGGACAGGCGCTGCCCCTGCCTTGTCTCGCTCGGGCAGCCGTGGCACCCGTGGGTTTCTCAATGGTCGTCCATGCGCCAGGCCGAGCGCAGAGGCAAAGCAGCGACTGGTGAATCTGGCCGCATCAGCTTCCGCGGCTGATGATGGCGGACTGGGCGAAGACAATGCTGCACCGCGCAATGATCAAGTACGGCTGGTGGCTGGGAGGTGTTTTTGTGGGTAACTAAGGTCGCCGCATTGCAGAAGCATCGAGGGATTGGGCATTATCGCTGTTCGCACCATCACCACGAAAGTTATCATCTGGCCAATGTTTGCTGTGTCTGTACTTGTGACTGTGGTAGTGGTGGTGGCGGCGGCGGCTGCGGTGGCGAAGGCGGTGGTGTCAGCGGCAGTGGCTGCGGTTGCGGCGACGGCGGCAGCGGTGGTTGTGGTTGTGTTGCTTTTGCCATTGCCATCGACCTGGTGGTCCACATTGTGGTTGCACCTGTCATCATCATCATCATCATCATCATCATCATCATCGTCGTCGTCGTCGTCGTCGTCGTCGTCGTCGCCG